>JABUQX010129667.1:0-15000 GCA_015478945.1 Trachelipus rathkii
GTGATCCGTTACGAGTCCCGTGATAAGTACTAGTAATTGTAGTAATTTTCGACCTGCGATAACGTAGTCCTTACTAAAATTTAATGGATATATAACATTTGAAGGTATGTGTAAAGTATGGGATCTTATCTTTTCCGAACTTTATCGGTCAATATTCTTACACATATTATATACGCACTTTATAGCTATTCTGATGCTTGTTATCACCTACCCCAGTCTTAGGGAGAAAAAGGTAGATGAATATATATATATATATATATATAATAATATAATATATATATAATATTATATATATATATAGTATTATAATATAATATATATATTAAATAATATATATATAATAATATTATATATTAATATAAATAATTAGTATAATATATTATAAATATAAGTAGTTTATATATATATATATATACTATATAATTATTAATATATATATATATATATATAGTAAATTACTATATATATATATATATATATAAAATAAATATATATAAAATACTCGATTATCATGTAAATGTAAATAGTATATAATGTATATAGCCCTATAGTAGTACAAACTTAATAGAAACTTTTTTAGTACTAAACTCACTTATAATCATATTATATGATATATATATATAATTTTTCTGTCGAACAATTTATTCCATTGCCAACATTATTAAAAATAGGGTAACATTTACTCAAAAGATAACTTTTTGAGATCTTCTGACAATAGTATCTCTCACATACGTAAGATCACTTGTATTTACTTTAATTAAGTAATCCGAAGCGAGAATAGATGTTAAACAGTAATCAAGAAATCAAAGAATAACATGGAAAATAAAAGGAATATTTAAAGACTAAGTAGTTTATATGAATTATGTTCTAAAGAATAAATAGTGTTTTTTTTTTTTATAAAAACTGTACACACTCCATTTTCTCTCCTATAATATCCGAGAGCACTCAATATTATAGTATATATTTTAACTAAATAATCGAGTTAGTTGAATTAATATTTACAATCAGCAATTAATGTATAAATAATTATATATATATAATAGTATAATTATAATATATATATATAATTTAATATATATATATTATAATATAATATTAATTAATAATTTTTAAAATTATTAAAATAATATATTAAATATATGAAAGACATTTATGTCATTGGGAGGTTAATATTTTATACCTTAAAATTTAAAAATATAAAAACTATGAATACTAAATTTTAAAAATATATATTTAATATAAAATTTATATATATATAATAGTATATTATAGTCTATATATATCTAGTAAAACATATAATATTATATTAAATATTAATATATAATATACTATATTATTCATATTATAAAAATATAAATATAATTATTATATATATATATATATTATAATATATATAACTAATATATATATCTTACTAAATTTAATTATAATATATTATATACTATATATATTAATATATAGTAAGTATATATAATAATATAATATTTATTTATATATATAGTACGTAATATATTTAAGTTGAATGTGAGAAACGATATATATCAGCGCATCGAGACAACAGTATCAAAATATAATATTAGCATATTTTTTTCAATATCATCATATCGGCAAAAATTATTCGCCACAGATATAATTTGCCGATTTATAGTATTAACAATAATATTAAGAAATTTTGATATAAATATATTAAAAACTTCCAATCTGTCTCATTAGAGTTATTTATGTTGATTAATATGGTTATACTCAAATGAGCTAGTTCATTATGCGATGTCACTTCCTTCTCCATCTGAGCCCTCGTTTGTGTTGAAATCTTCTAGATTCACCACTTCTGTGTTTCCCTGCCTGCGACAATCATATTCTCAATCTTATCCCTAACACACTCTTACACACGCTAGCTATACTGTGTTCTCTCTGCGTAATTACATTATCGTAGAACTTGCACATAGGGTCCTGCCCGTGAGTGTGGGTGACAACAATATGAAAATAACATTATACACTGATATGCACACTTAAGATATAAGCGAATTTTTAGTGAGACGGAAACAAAAAAAATACAAAAAAAATCATTAATCTCAAAAAACTCAATAAGCTACACGGAAAAGGATAAAGTACTTTTTTGGAGTAATAATAATACTGATACCACGTAATAATATATTAGAGAGTTAGAAAAATGTAAAATAAAAATAATGAAATATAAAAATAAATATAATAAATATAAAATATTATATTAGTTTAATATTAAATTAATAAGTATAATATGTAGTATAAGAAGAAGTACCTTCAATTATAAGTAGCTAAAACAGTTGATTTCTTAATATTATTTTAGATGCACGTTTTATAAATTAATTTTAGAACGGTGTTAAAAATAGTATTATATTTTACATTTTGTTACATCCTGCAAACTAAGGAAATATAATTATAATTATACTAGTAAAAAAGCTATCTAAGGATCAGGGGTATCAGGGTATACCGGGGACTACCAGCAAAAATTTCAGGTAATCAAGTAGGGGCTTCTTGAATAAAATGAAGTATCGGCGTATATCTTATCGGTGGCACATCTATATCTAGAGTACTCATTAACCGTAGGGAACTACGGAGGTATTATGAACTAATATTATCCCTAAATAATATGATACTATAATTATAATATCCTTACACGGGGGTATCTTATCAATCACAGAGAAACGTATTATACTATATCACCGCTTATACTATTTATGAGAATTATATATTGAGGTAGTGGTCGGCCGTGTTACCACGGTGAAGAGATAGGTCCCACTTTTTAAGGGTTTGGCATAACTACCTAAAACTATTTAACAATATATGATTCCGTTTAAAATACCGTTCTCACCGATTCTGAGCCCCGGATGTCATGTAGGTGAGCGCTACAATATGGAAAAAAACGTTTTTTGCGTTCTGCGCTTAAAATTGTACAAATTTAAGACTGCGAAGTGAAAAAGAAAAAAAACAGCCCACTGTTTTTTTTTTGTTTCCCATGTGTATGACAAAAAGGGCCCCCCCCTTTTTACTCCGTGCTCCACGAGTTACTTTTTGGGTCTATCCCTTTAGGCTTACTACTCTTTGTATTTAAGGTTTTTGTGACTAAATAGGTCAGAATTTTTTTTTTTTTTGAATAAAATAAAAAAAATAATAAAATAAAAACCAGGTAAATTCCTCAAAATTTTGTGCAAAAATCATCCCCATTTGGGTCAACCCCTTAAAACTCTGGTTGATTAAATTTTTTTAGTGAAAAAATTTATTTTTAGCATTTTCCTTTGGACTAAATAATAAGAATTTTTTTTTTTTTTTTTTTTTTTTTAAATAAAAAAAAATAAATAAAAAAAAAAAAGGTATATTTTCTTAAATTAAACAAAAAATCCAAGTGGGACCACTTTAAAACTCTCTCATATATATATATAACTATATACCTATATTTATATACAACAAGTTAAAATAAAGATGGGCCCTTTACATAACATATGAAAGTGGGAGCCCTTTTACATAACAAAACTATATTTTAGCCAAAATACTAAAGTAAACAAAAGAGAAACTTCCAAGATATAAAACAGATAAACAATATCACATGCTTCTGAGATATGTCACTACCCCACTATGACAGGCGCAAATTTTCTAGAGCCACAAAAAAAGTGGGACGCCTTATGATCAATACCCTCTCACAAATTGGAACCACTTTATTGATAATGAGTCTATTTCTAGGAGTATGGTACCTATAGTATATAATGTGTGTTGATTAGCTGTCACTATATCACCAAATTTCTATATGAAAATTTAGCTATGGGATTATACTTAATACATAAGGGTACTAAAATCATAATTAATTCAATATATAATATTAATATAATATCTATATAAGTTCTTAACTGCATGGATTATTATGACTGAAAAGTAACCTCAAATGGTTATTCACTAGATGTTCAAAAAAGTATAAGCTATATATACAAAATATTATTGAAAAATTTATATTGAGCGTCTACACAATTTCATAAAAATTCGAGAATAGAAACTCGATACTACACAATCTATATAACCTTTAAACACTGCATAGGCTGCAATGGGATAAATTATGTTCCCACGCAAATATTTGTTCGCATATATATAACAACAGCATATCAACGAGAGTACGCCTTTTTCGGATACATAGGTCGGGCCTTTTTTGCCATAACAAAATTTGATGGGCCTTTTTAGGTAACAGCACTATATAGTATATATAATATAATATATTAATAAGATAATAAGTGTGTGGAATGTGCTTAAAAGTAGGAAGTAAGAAATTTAACAGCGAATGGTGGAAATGAAGAGGTGAAAGCGGTAAAGGTAAAAAAGAAGCGTCGGTGAATGTACTAAAAGCAAATGATAAGTTCAAAAGAAAGAGCTTGGAATTATATAAGAAATAAAAAGAAATACTAAAAGGGCATAGAAGGAAAACAAGAGGTAAATGAACAGCTTTGAAGGAATGAATTGAGACATACAAGGGAATAGGAAAGCTCTTCTGGAAGAAGCGCGAAAGGTTAAGAGAATAAAGGGAATCTGCTAGAATAATGATAGGGATGTGGCATTCGTAACGATGAAATGGATGTGAGGGGAGTGTGAAATCACTTCGAAAACTGCACAATATTAACAGTAATGAGAGGTGTTAGTGAATGTGTGGTTGATGGTACAAAGAAGGAATTGTATTTTGGGATGAGTTATAGTAGGAGAGTAAATATAATTTTAAGTATGAATTCATTATTCAGGTATAGATTGAAAATACTGCTGAAATATCAGGCAGCGCAGGCGAAAATGGTGATTTGATTGATTTTGGACGAGTTGTGCAGCGAAGCGGTTATGGAGGTATAGTTTCAAGGATTGGAGGAGAGCGTAATAGTCCTCTTATATATAAGGGTAAGGAGAAAAGGGGAACCGTAGCAATTATAGGGGAATAATTTATTGAGTTGTATGGAAGGTATATGCTGGCATTTTTGGTACGAAAGAGTGCGTCGAGTGACTAAAGGACTGATTGGTGAAGAACAAGGTGCGTATTAGGAGTGGTAGAGGATGTGTGGATCAAATCTTAACATTAAAACAAATGATTGAGAAAATGAGGAGAAGAAGAATAAATTGTATTTAGGTTATATGGGATTGCAACAGGCTATGATAGAGTTAATAAGGGAAGCTTTAATGGCAGGTATTAGTGATATATTGGTGTTGGTGGTAGGCTCTGAAGAATCAAAGTCAGGTATGATGAAAGTGAAGCGGTGTTAGAATAAAATGTGTCAATGTGATTGGTTAGGATTATAGCGGAGTGAGACAGGGTTTTGTTATGTCTCCTGTAGTCAATTGTATATGGATGGGGTTATTGAAAGAATTGAGGTGGGGATCAGAAATGTGTAGAAATGAATGATGAATGGCGATGATGAGGTGCCCTACCTATTATATCGGATGATTTGGTTTCTGTGTGCGAATCTGAAGAGAGTGAGAGATGTAAAAGAGATTTGGGAGGTATGTAAAAGGAGGGTTTGAAAGTAAACTAGACAAGAGTAGTTATGGTTGTGAGTGATAACATTCCTCAGTGTGTAGTTCCATGTTAGCTGGCTGAAACATTATATACCTTTTCTTAACTTTAGGTATTGTGGATGAGAAGGGAACGGAATGATGCAGAGTAGTAAGAAAGTTGGGAATGGCAGGAAGGTTGCTGGCACAATTAAATCGTTGGTTGTAATAGGACTAATAGTCTGAGTGCGCTAGGGTCTTACATGAGGATGTTATTACCTGTGTAGTAGTGAGACTATGGTCGGAATAAGAAGTATAGATCTAAAGTTCAATGTGTCAGAGATGGACAATCTTAGAGCAGTGCCAGGTGTGAAAAGAATTAATAAAATGAGGATGAACTTATTAGAGAGTTGTGTGGGTGAAGAAAGGGGATAATGAGAGATAAAGAAGGTTTGAGAGGTTTGGTCATGTGGAAAGGAGAATGATAGTCGGTTGGTTAGCGAATGTATAGTGTGAGTGTGTTGGGAACCGACCGGCGGAAGACAGAAGAAAAGTGGATTGAGTCGTGAACGAATGTCTGAAGGAGAGAAATGTGAGTTTGGCAGAGGCGAGAAAAAGGTGTCATGATAGGAGAGCATGGCGGGGTTTGAGTGGGGATGGTTGTGGCCCACCTGGCAGGGATCACCCTTACATTGAACGATTTTACCAATATAGGGCCTTCGCGTCCCCATGGATGCTTCATGGTGGCATTTTGCTGTGTGTGACGGAGCTCAGTCACTAATTAATGACAGAGGGCGCGGTAAAGCTGGCTTTCTTTCCGACTTTGCATGTTCTCCCTAACTCTTTTCTTCCGTGCTTTGTACAGCACTTACCCCCAAAATCTGGGCAAAGAGGTAAGTGCGAAAGAAAGAAAGATATTATAATATATATATATATAATAATATATATATTATTATTAATATATATATAATATATATATATAATAATATATAAATATAAATATATATATATAATATATAATATATAATAATTTTGAAAACTACTTAAAATAAATAAAGGAAAACCTTAAGAAAAATTAAACTAAACAAGAAAACTATTTAACGTTTCGAGACATACCTTCGTCTCACTCTTCAAATTAAATTTTTACAATTTTATAAAACAGAACAAATAAAAAAAAGAAAATAAAAAATATAAATTCAAGCAAAGAGACAGAGTGGCGAAACATTCTTAAATTCCTTTTATCATATCATAAAATTAATTATTTCAAAAGCAGGTCCTTAATATCTGATATAGATCTTTTGGTGATTGGATCAAAAATTGAAAAATCCTTCTGTTTTAAAATTGCTTTTAGTAGAAATGAAAAAGGACTCAAGTCAATTGATTTGTCTTTATCTTGGAATGAAACAAAAAATTCTGCCCCATCCAATAATCAACAGATCTTCTTGTGATAAATCTAAAACACCACAGTCATTGCCTCTCCTGACATTCACCCATAGTTGTACTATTCTTTTTTAAGGTCTTAAAAAGTTTCCCCCAAATATAAATCATTGAATCATATAACTAAGGAATGTGTAAAAACACTCCCATGGCTTCCGTTTGTGGTATATAGAAATTAGGATCTTGAAAGTATATCAGAAAACTGCAATTAAAATTAATACAAAATAAATGTTTAACAAATTTAAGTTAAAACCACAAAGATAAAAAATTCCAACAAATTAGGTAATTAAATTTGCACATCACTTTTTTACTGTAAATTAAACAAAATACTTTCCAGTTTCTAGAATTAATTGAATAAATTCACCATTAATCACCAAAAGGAAAATTAACCTTGTTTGACATTTCAAATCATAAAACATTGTATGCCACTAACTATTACTATATCGTATATCCTATAGTAGGCCTAAAAAAATGATTTAACTAATTCCACCAAATTTTATTCATATGTTACAAATCTATTGAATTTGAGCTTGGAAGATATAGCATCGAGGGGATCAATATATTATGTTCATTAAGAGATGAACAGATTGGGGAATTATTTGCAAAATGACAAGGGGGGTGGGGGATGGATTTAGTGTCTATGGGGGGGAGTTATTAGGTGACTTATGCAGAGGCAAGTGAGGACCACTTCTTGGTGATGGTTGCAGCCAGGGACTGAATCCACACTGCCATTTTTTAAAAAAAAAAATAAAATTCAAAACTTTGATTAGATTTTGTCTAAATTTGTTTGAGAGAATTTGTCAGAAGATAATCTTTTCTTTTTGTTTATACAGGCATAAATTATTTGAAATATTGCAATAAATAAATATTAAAAATAAATAATAAAATGACATCCAAATGAAATTGAAATAAAGAGAAAGAATTGACCCAATGACCAAGCATAATTGCTTTATCCAAAACATTCTCAGGTAATTATAGATAACATATTATATATATATATATATATATATATAATATATGATATATAATTATATATAATTATATATATTTAATATATATATAAATAATATATATAATATATATAAATATTATAATAATATAATATTTCTTTCTTTCATCTTCCTTTTAATTTCCCAAGATTGGGAGTAAGGTGAAAATTATCGAAAACGACCAAAAGCAAAGAAAAATACTTTCAGCGCAAGAAAGCCCAGCCTTACCAGCCCCCTTCTGTAACCATTAATTACGTGAAAATCTGTCCGCAATCAGAAAAATCGATCCTAGAGCTTATCGATCAGCATGGACCCTCACTATGGTAAGTCGTCAAGTGTTGGGTTCATCCCTGGCCCAGGTGGGGCACAACCATATATCCCCCTCACAAACCCCCGCCATTCAATCCTTTGTACCTTTCTTCTCGCCTATACCAAACTCATTTCTCTCCTCAGACATTCCTTACCTGACTCAATCCACTTTTCTTCGTCTCCCAG
The DNA here is from genome assembly GCA_015478945.1 of Trachelipus rathkii. Classification (NCBI taxonomy): domain Eukaryota; kingdom Metazoa; phylum Arthropoda; class Malacostraca; order Isopoda; family Trachelipodidae; genus Trachelipus; species Trachelipus rathkii. The sequence goes on from JABUQX010129667.1 coordinate 8,412, forward strand.
CAGTTCGATCCAACACACTCGCCAACTATACATCCGCTAAGCCAACCGACTACATTCATCCTTCCACATGACCAAACATCTCAACATACTTTCATTTATCCTCATTTACCCCTTTCTTCACACCACACAACTCTTAATATGCTCATCCTCATTTTACTTCAATTCGTCTCACTCTAACACACACCAGAGATTGTCCATCTGCACACATTGAACTTTAGATCTATACTTCTTATTCCGACCATACGTCCTCCACTACTAATACAATAACATCAGGTACAACATAACCCCAGTAAGACCCTAGCTAACACTCAAGACTTATCCTTTACATCACCAAACGATATTGCACCAGCTCACCTGCCCTGCCATTTACAACTCTACTGACACTCGCATCATCCGTCCCTTCGTCATCCAACATCATACCCTAAATATTTAAACTCAGACACTTGTTCCAGCTGCTGCTCACCATCTAACAACTTTCACACAGAGGACTGTCCTCAACTCACAAACCATAACCTTACTCTTATCTACGTTTTACTTTCAAGCCCCTCCTTTAACAAATTCTGCCAAATCTCTACCCGAATCCTCTCAGAACTCTCTTCAGATCGCCACAGACAAACAAATCACTGCATTATAATAGGTTAGGGCCCCCCCCCCCCCCCCCCCAAAAACAAAAAAACCCTCCACTCATCTCCATTTCTCCATCATTCTAACACCATTTATCCTCCATCCCACCTCTATTCTTTGATAACCCATCCATATACAAATGAATAACCAAGAAGACAGCCATAACACAACCCTTCTCACTCCGCTATAATCCTAAAACCAATCACCATGACACCACTTATTCTTACACACGCCTCACTATTCTGTCATACATACTTTTAATTCCATCCAGAAAGCTACCACCAACACCTATATCATTAACACCATATAACTTCCCTATTAACCCTATCATACCCTGTTGCAAATCTATAAACTTTGGAACATTTATTCTCATCTCGCTCATTTTCTTCAATTATTTTGTTTCAATAAAGATTTGATCCACACATCGTCCTACACACTCCTAAACGCACCTGTTCCTCACTCAATCAGTCCTCAACGTCACTTCTGAAAGCAACTCTTCGAACCAAAATACCCTAGCATAACCCTTCCCTAACATCAATAAACTTATTCCCCTATAATTTTCTACAGTTCCCCTTATCTCCTTATATAAGGGTACTATACTGCTCTCCTCCAATCCCTTGGAACTCCTATCCCATCCATAAATGCTTTGTTAACAAGTTCCAAATCCAATCAATCACACCATCTCGCCTCCGTTCTATCATTCACCCGTAATTTATATATATATATATATATATATATATATATATATATATATATATATATATAATATTATAGTTAATATATATAATATATATTATATATATATATATTATAATTATCTATATATATATAAATTAGTTTAATTCATTAATTTCCCATCAATTCAGTAATTTTCATGTTTAATTTAATAAGAACTGAAGTATTTTCATTATATTTCAATAAGCAATATTTATATCAAAGTACAGGAACTCTAAATCATTTAATTAAATTTAGATTAACAATAAAAACAATATTAACAATCCCTCTAATATTAATCCAAGAATCGATTGGCACATTGGCCTTCGAAAAAAAAATGGGTAGTTATCTACATGAGTGACATTTTTAAAAACCTAAATGACCAAAGAATGCTCAACATCTGTTGCATCCGTCCTGCTCTCTCGGTTTAGATTCTCCGCCAACAAAAATCTCCTGAATCGAATCTTCTTGTTTTAGCCAACCTATATATTGCGATAATCATCTTAAGACTGTCAAAAGTTTGGGAAAATGAAAATGACATCTGCTTCAAGTTAACTTAAGATTGTGAAGAAGGCTTTTATCTAATCAATGCTGATAAAAATCTTCTTATCTTTTTAAATAGTATGAGTTTTAGATCCATCTCTGGTTCTTCACTTTTTGAAGAAAGGAGAAGGGTTTTTTAGTATTTAATATTAAGATATTCTAATGAACATCTCAAGTCAGCTATTTTGACCCTGTTACTTCAAAAGTAATCACCCACTTTTTTTTAATTAATGACTTATTAAATAACGTTAATTTCAAAATGATAGCTTTCAGTAATCTTGTTAAGTGGTTTTGTTTTCAAACAATCACGAAAACCAGAATTGTCAGTAAGTATTCCATTTCTTAAATATCTGCAAGTACAAATACCTTTAGTTGCCCTTTGACACTATTATTGACTGTCCCTTTTATTTGACCTTTTTTTTAATTTATTTAAATCCTTAAATTTTTGTAACCTAATTAACTTATTTGGACTATTTTGTCCAATCTGAAGAGCAGATTCTTAATTCTTAAATAAGGGCTTTTGTAAATTGATTTTTTTTATTCATTTAAAATTAACATCTTAATTAAAGTGTTTTCCTGACAAGAAAAGTGAATGTTTAAGATATATCGATATATATATAGCTATTAAATATAAAATAAATATATATATAATAATATATAATATATAATATATATATATATATAATATATAATATAATATATATATATATATAATATATATATATATATATCCTAAGCTAATTTTAGAGTGGAGTACGATAGGGGATAATGCTCAAAGAATTGAGAGTTTTGATTGATTTTGTGGTGATGAAGGAGATGTGAAGTATTTTGGATTTTATAATCAGGATGGGATTAGAATGGATATCGATCATTAAGTTTTTCTATGTAAAATTAAGTAGTGGGCCCTTGGATGAAAGGAAGGTGATCACGGGAAGAAGTGGGTAGAATTAAGAGTGAGAAGCTAAGTGAACAAGGTAATAAGGATAAGTATCTAAGAGTACTCGCAATAAATCAGTTGAATGTGAACTAAGTTTGAAGCTAAAACAAATCTGGAACAAATGAAGGAAGCATTGTTAGTAGGGCAAGAGATGTGATGTGCTCAAAAGTAGGAAGTAAGAATGTAACAGTGAGTGGTGGAATGAAAGAGGTGATCAAGCGGTTAAAAGTAAAAAAGAGCGTGGTTGAATGTATTAAAGCAATGATGAAGTGTTTCAAAAGAAAGATTTTTGAAATCGAAGGAGGAAAAAAAGAAATATTATAAAGTGCATACATAAAGAAAACAAGAGGTGTAAATGAACAGTTTTGGAAGGAGGATGAATGGGACTTACAAGGGAAAAGAAGCTCTTCTGAAGGAAGCGCGAAAGGTTAAGAATGAGAATAAGGAACTTGCTTAGAATAAGTAATAGGTATGGGCTTTGTAACTGAGGAAAATGGAGTGAGAGGAGTGTGGAAAAACACTCGAAAAATCTGTATATATATAACTGAATGCAAGAGGATAGTGAAATGGTTGTGGGATTGATGGTGCAGAAGGAATAAGGTATTTGGGATGATGTCATTAGCAAGGAGGTAGGTAATGGTAGAGTGAGAAAAGCGAAGAATGGTAAATCTGCAGGTATGAATGAAATTACTGTGAAAGATCAAGAAGCAGGCGAGATGGCAATTGATTGGATTGGAAGTTGTATAATAAAGCGTTGGTGGAGGAGAGAAATAAATGTACCCTTATGTAAGGGGAAGATTATATGGAGTGAGTTGTAAGGTAAATTAGTTTATATTGAAGTATTGAGGGAAAATATGCTGGTATTTTGGTCTAAAGAGTGCATCAAGTGACTGAAGGACTGATTGTAAGAACAAGTGCGTTTAGGGTGGTAGAGGATGTATGGATCAATTTTTACATTGAAACAAATGATTGAAAAATATGAGGGAAATGAGAAATAAATTGTATTTAGGTTATGGATCTTGCAACAGCATATGAATATTAATAGTGGAACCATATGGCGTGTGTTGTAATATATGGTGTTGTGGATGCTTTCTGAATGGAATAAAGGTAATTATGACGAGTAGTGAAGCGTGTTAAAATAAATGGGTCAAAAATGATTGGTTTAACTATTAATAGCGGAGTGAGGATGGATGTGTTATGTCTCCTGTTATTCAATTGTAATATGGAATGGGTCAGAAGAATTTAATGATAGGGATGGTGCTTTCGTTAATGATGAAATGGAGGTGAGTGGAGGAACCATCAACCTATTTGCGCAAATGAGTGTGTTTGTGTGGTGAATCTGAGAAGAGAGTTTGAGAGGATTGTAAGAGGAGTTTGGTAAAGTGTGTAAAAGGAGGCTTTAAAAAGTCTTCCGGGCTGGTATTTAGCGGAACTTTTCCCTTTTTCAAATGTCTTTCTTAAAAAAACGAAAATTGAGATTTGATCAAATTCAACTAAATAAGCTTGCTTTCACCTATTATAGTAATTAATTGACTAATGGTATGCAGTTTCTTAAAGTTCGCACAGAAAGGTTTATCACAATTCACAAATGTGTTTCTTTTCCTAAAGTTAAAATACAAGTTTTTAGCAGAGTTTTTTTTTAAGCATGTAGCGTGAGAGAGAGAGAGAGAGAGAGAGAGAGAGGAGAGAGAGAGAGAGAGAGTGAGAGAGTGAGAGAGTGAGAGAGTGAGTGAGTGAGTGAGTGAGTGAGTGAGTGAGTGAGTGAGTGAGTGAGTGAGAGAGAGAGATTTTATACGTGCTCCGAAATATCATGTTGTTGATGCCGTTTTCATTTTTGCATTTGTGCTAACGAAACATAAGAAATGCTCCAGTTTGCGTTCGTTTGTCAACTTACCGCAAATCGTGAAAAATCTAATCAATACGTAAGAATTTCCTTATTCTGTAAGGTTGCTATTTCCCCATGCTTGCCGAATTTTAGCACAGCTTACACAAAAATGTAAACAAACAAGATGGTGGCGTTGATTTGCGTTTGAATTGATGAATTCTTCATTTAATCATTCAAGCTTTAAATCTAATTTCTTCCCAATGGATAAACTCCATCACAATAGTTGATCAGTTTATTTGTAATATGAACCATTTGCCTTTTTATTTCTATTTATTTCAAAACCACGTGCTTCTCATCCAAGAGCTTGATTCAATTGTTGTATAACAAAAGTGGACTTTAAATGAAAAAATCGCTTCTTTATGCACATATTAAGTAATAACGGTAAGCATTTCTATCGTAGCGTAAGCACAAATAAACAAAAACAATAACGATCTAACTCAATCGACAATATCGCGCTACAAACACAAGCAAAAATCTAACTTTTTTTTTTTATATCATTTTTCTGATTTTTAAACTTTGAAGACGTAGAACTTTATATAGTAATTATTATTCCTATTAATTAATAAATTTACTGATCCCTTATCCAAAATTTGACTTACAGAACTAAGTAAGAGCTGCATAATTGGATATGACATACCTGCCAAATACTCTTAGAGACTCAAACTTGTTAACAGACAATTTTCAAAAAATAGAATTAATTAAGGTGTACGGAAATTGAAAATTCCGGTAAGACCTGGACTTTCCAAGTCTGGAATAGTCCGGTCCGGCCGAACCAAACAATTCTGGTCCTAGTAGATGAGAATTTGGTGGGTTTGTAAAAGGGAAGGGTATGAAAGTAAACGTGGATTAAGAGTAAGGTTATGGTGTGGAGTGAGCACTAGCCTCGAGAGGTGTGAAAATATGCAATGTGAGTCAGTGCTGAAACAACGTGTTGAGTTTAAATATAGGAACTATGTAGGATGAAAAGGACGGATACAGATGGAATAAAAATTGTGAATTGGCAGGAAGGTTGGCCTGGATGTAAAAGGACTAAAGTCTTGAGTGCACTAGGATTATGCGAAAGTAATGTTGTTACCTGTGTTTAATGTAAGTAATGGACTATGGTCCCTGGAATAAGAGTATAAGATCAAGTTCAATTGTGTTCAGCATGGACAATCTTAGGGCAGTATGGTGTGAGATAGATGATAAAATAGGAATGATGGTGGTGTGAATTATGGGTGTGAAGAAAGGGTAAAATGAGAGAAATAAATGAAAACATTGAGTGGTTTGGTCATGTGGAAAAGATGAACGATAGTTAGTTGGTTAAGCGATGTATTAGGTGCGTGTGTGGGAATTGAACCGCTGGGTGACAGAAAGAAAAAGTTGGATTGAGTAGTAAAGGAAGGTCTGGAGAAGAGAAATTGAGTTTGGCAGAGGCGAGAAGAAGGCTGCATAATAGGAGTGAATGCGGGGGTTGAACTCTACAACTTGACGATTTTCGCCATAGGAAGGTGTCCGTCGCGTCCCAGAAGCTTAGTGGGATTTTCTGACTGCGAAGAGTTCCACTAATAGTATAGAGGGGCAGTAAGCTGGCTTTTCTTTCGACTTGTGCGTGATTCTTCTACTACTATCTTTCTGAGCATGTCACACCACCTTATACCCCAGTTGGGGATAAGAGAAGATGATATAAATATATATATATATAATATTCTTGTTATATCAATATATTATATACATATAATATATATATAATATATATAGTATTTAATTATATATATAATCATATATATAAGTATATATATAATATATATTATATATATATTATATACTTAGTTTTATGGTTGTTTAGCACAATTTATCTTCCTTAAATCCTTTTTATTTTATTTAGAGCTTTCCTGACAAGGAAA
>JABUQX010129668.1:5000-26017 GCA_015478945.1 Trachelipus rathkii
TATATATACGGTATAATATTATATAATATTAGGGTGTAGATACAGAAAAAAGGACAAGATACGGATACCATGTCGATACTCTATTTTTTAGGTGCCGATAACGGATACGATACGATATTTAATTAATATAATAAATACACAGTAATAGATAGAAACATTTGTGACTGCTAGGCAACTCAAGATTGCATTCCTGTACAAACAATACTTAGTCATTCATTTCATATTTGGTTGTGCCAAATTATTTATTTATAAAATGTAAAATATTTCCCTTTAAGGAATAATAATTGAAATATAATATTAATATTTTTCATGTTTATTTTATGTTAAAAAAAAATTCCATTTCCATAATCACAACAGCATCAACACAGTTTAGCTACTAGTTTTATGTTTTAACCATAATTACAATTTACAAGATTCTTTAACTAGCTGCAATATAAAGAAATAAAAATAATGTAAAGAAGAGACCTCAATTAATCAGCCGAAAAGTTAAAATAAAAACACGATTAATCAAACATGACATAATAAAATACTCCTTTAAGATAGATAATCATTCAATACTCAAATTCAAAAATTCAACAATTGTGATGCAAAAACATTAAGCCTTTACTAGTATTTGGCGAGAGACTGTTCCTTTTTAGGGGTTTAAATTCCTACCTAACCTACACTAAAAATACGCTCTCCTCGACTGATGGAGGAGGTGCTGATAATTATTTGGCTGCAATGATAATAATGAAAACCTTGGGCCCATTTTCATCACGATGAAAGGTTCTCTCTGTAGGCCAGCATCTCATGTTTTCGAGAGCCTCATCTCTCTTTCCCAGATGCAAATTTGAATTATTCTTTGCTCCTGCATGATGTCCTCTTCAGTTTTTACGATGAGGTTCCTGGTGTTGATTCTTTTGAAGGTGAATGAATTTCCGGTCAATGAACTTATCAAATCTAACATCTCCAAATCCTCATCTTCAGTAGGTTTTATTTGCTGAAAAGCCACATCGTCGTCACTATCAGTGCTGTTGCAGGGGTTGCAGATAAGGCGGCTTCACTTTTCTGACTCTTTTTTTTTTTTTTGTCACGAGCGAGCAAGCTCCTCGTTTATTCTATTTTAATGCATTCTATTCTAGAAGTGGTTGACCGTCGGAGGTGCCATTCTTGGGGGTTCAGCTGACTTAGAATCCTTAATTAGAACCTTTTATTTATTTATTTTTTTTAGTTGTCACCGCCGCTCACGGGCGACCTATTCAAGGAGTGGGTGTTGAACACCTCAAAATCCATCTAACGCAGAATTCAACGCAGATGACACAGACGCAAGGCTTTAAAGTGAGTGAAATTAATTGAGTAGGAAACACAAGATGATTGGAAGAGAATTCCACAGAACAAGGTGGCAGGAAAGGAAGAAGCACCGCAGCGAACCATTCTGGAGTTACTAACACACAAAACTCATGTGCCAACACAGCACCCCTTGTACTAGAGGGCGTCGTAAGGTGGTGGTACGCGAGTGGGAAGTTCCTCGAGCACTTGCCTCTACAGTAACTATATAAAAGGGAATAAGCACAACATCGGCCGCAAATAATAAAGGGTCAAGTGACTAGAAAGTACGGAACATTTTATAAGTCTTTGCCTTTGACTCGACCATACTCAAAGCCGATGAAACAGAAGCCCCCGCCCCCACAGACATGAGACCAGATACTCCATACAGGGCGGATGAGACCCTTGTATGGGTGGAGTAACTGAGAAGAGGAAAAAAAAAGTCTCGCACTCTAAACAGAACTCAGTTTCTTTGCGGCCGCCCTAGCAACCACTGGGATTAGGCTTAAAACAATTTTTTGTTTATGTTAAGGTCAAGGATGTTTTTATTGTCAACAGGAGGAGAGACGAGAGAACCGTTGAAAGAGATAGAAAAGTTAAGTGTCTTAGAGAGAAGAGAGAGAGAAGAGAGAGAAGATTTTGTAGAAGTTGGGTTTTTAAAGAATTAAATTTACAAGCTTGAGAGACCAACCTGAAATTCTATCAGATAGCGAAATCGAATGGAAAGATTAGACGAGAGGCAATTCTAGAAGTAAAAAGAGGGAGCAGAATTGATATGAGTTGAAGAATGAAGGGTCAGTATCGACATATGAGTGGATAGAGTTAGATGTGAGGGTGAAAAGATCATTGATGAAAAGCAGGAATAAAGGAATGGAGATAAAACAGACCCTGAGGAAACTCTATTAACATCACTATTGACAGAAAAGAAGAAGTCGGCCCCATCAACAACAGCGACATTGAGCGAAATTTGAAAGAAAGCTAGACTAATAAGCAAAGAGAAGAAGGACACCCAAAGGAGGGGAGTTGAGGGAGTGAACGCGTGCCATACCCGGTCAAATGCTTTGGATATGTCAAAGCGCCACCACGCATCTTCCCGTAGTTCCTAATGGTGGAAAACCATAAATCTGTTAATAAGGAAGTATATCGCCAGTAGATCTGACACCGAAAACCGTACTGGTAATCAGACAGAAGGGAAATAGAGATTCCAGATGGTCTAAGAAGTGAAGGTTGAGAAGGGTTTCAAAGATCTAGAAAGAATACAGTGAGAGCTATAGGGGCGATAGTTAGAAGGAATCAGAAGCAGCATCATTTTTTTCGGAATAGGTTGGACATATGCGCGCTTCCAACACTGAGGGAAAGTGCTAGTATTGGAGCATAGTGAATATAGTTTGAACGAGGGGCGGGGATAGCACGAAGCACACTTCCTCTAAACTCGGAGAGGAATGCTATCCGGGCCACCCTTCCTTAAGTTCATAGATTTCAGGAGCTCATGTACCCGATCAAATGAAATGCAAAGGCATAGGACACATGAGAGGAGAAGGAGGAGGAAGAGGAATACCAGAATCGTCGAGGGTTGAATTAGAGAAAATAGGAGGCCAAGAGATGATTGGCCTTTTCAGTTGAGTATTAACAACAGAATCTCAGATCGAATAAAAGGAGGAAAGGATGATTTACAGAAGTTGTTAGAGATGTTTTTTTTCAAAGAAAGATTTTGTCAGTAGGAGAACAAGGAGGTCGCATTTTTGTTTAATGAAAGTCCACTTTGCCGATCGAAGAGTATCCCTGCACACGATTTCTAGCTTGAATAAAATTGCAAGAGTTGATAGGGAAGAGAAATTTTTCCAACACCCGATAAGCCATTTGTCTCTAGCATGAATGGCCAGGGAACAAGCAGGATCGACATGGATTTTGCGGAGAAAAAGATTTAGTCAAGAGGAATGAACAGCTCATCCCCATTAACAATTAAGTTCCACTCTACGGAGAATGCTGAAAGCGTCTTTAGATCAAAGCCTCACATTAATTATAAGTTAGGGTAGAAGCAACGATGCCCCCAATCGCCCAGATCACAGTGCCTAGAAAAAGCGCATTAGGGCAGGATGGAGATTTGGAGAGAAGTATTAAAATTAGTGATTATAAAGTTAATAAGATTTACCGATAGGAGCGAGGTGGTGTATTTATAGAGAGAAGGACTAGTGGTTAAACATAGGTTCAAGTGTGGTTCAAAGAATCGGTTGGGACAATCCGAAATGTGTGTAGGTTTCTAATCAGTTTGCTACCAGAATGGCGTTGAGAATAACTGAATGATTTCCGGCTTCCTCCCACTAAATCAGTACGAGAGGAACAACTTCAGTTTTGTGTACATTGAATCCCCTAAATAGAGGACCGCTTCGTATTTGGATGAGAAGATATAACAGTCTTGTTGAGAAAGTAGAAAGGTAATCAAAAAGGCATGCAAATCTGTTCTGTTAGGAGAACAGTAGCAGAAGCATAGGAATATTGTAGTAGAAGGAAGAAAGATTTTAAGCCAAAGAACATCGAAATTAGGAGATTCGAGATTTCGAGACGTGTTATATGAATGTTTATATTTACAATAGGCACATACTCCACCTTCAAACGGAAATTATATAAGATAAGTTATAGTTGGATATATTAAAACGAGTTGAAGGATGAATTTTTAGCCATCTGGGTCTCAGACAAGAGCATAAATTAGGTTTAGAGTTAGAGAGGTAGTATTCCAATGATGCAGAGTTAGAGTGCAGCCATTGGCTGTTGGTAAAGGTCAAAGAAAGCCACGCCTGTGCAAATATGCTATCAGACTGGAAAACGCGATTACAGACAAAAAAAAAAAGAAAAAAAAAAGACAGAAGTGGAAAAAAACCCAAGGAGAAATTTGGCACATGGAAGTTTCCCTAAAACCCTAAATTTTACAGATGATTAAAACCAATTTTAAAGCAGTGTCTAAAATATGAATATCCAGAAAAGTTTAAAAACTAACGCACTCACACGCTCATGAATTGCGTAAAAAAAAAAAAATACTTTGATCACTAAAAAAGTAAGATAATCTGTAATATTATAATAATGCTGTCCAAATAGGTAATTTTAAACGCTAAAGACCAAGTTTTGGAGAAAACGCTAAAATTAAGTTAAAAAGGAATCGAGTGAACAAAACTAAAACTTGGTACTGCTATCTATATCGAACTATGATTTATTATTGAATCTAAAAGTTTCTCATAATTTTTCCCAAAAAGTAGAGCATGGCTAAGTATGCGGCCATTTTAACGATACCGATACGATACCATCAAAATGCCGATACTTACGATACGATACGATACTATCGGTACATCCTAATATATATATATATATATATATATACTAATATATATATATAATATATATATATATATATAATTATAATATTATATATATATATATGATATATATTATATATATATATATATATTATATATTATATATATATATATAATATACCTATATATATATATATATATATATATATATAATATTAATTATATTATATATATTATATATAATATAATATATATATATATATATAATAATACTATATATATATTGATAAGTATTATCCTTGAGGTAATTCAATATATGAAAATCTCTACGTTATTTATTTATTTATTTATAACAAACATTTAGAAAAACTAAATTCAAACACTATTTGATTTAAGTAAGTCGAGCTTTCGTGTACATGATCGTATCACTTCTTCGGGACTAAATTTATCTGTTGGAAATTCGCTCTGAATTTGACTTCTTTTTTAATTTCTGGCAACTTGGCATATTTTCTTACCGATGGTACTCTGTTCATATATCTTGCTTTAAACCTTTCTCAGTATGTTGCTGAGTGATTTGGATTCCCTAAAGTATTTATTAGCTGTATTATCTATTGCTATTTCTCCTCTTTGTAAATTGAAATTTGTGCTATTTCTTATAATGAATGATTCAATAAATTTTCTTTGATCTGTATTTCGTATAGTTTTTATTATAGTAGGGGAAGCTATATTAATGGTGTGGCCTAAATTTTGCCGATGTCTTACTAATGCGGAATTTTGTTTATTTAAATTCAAGTGACTTTTATGTTGAGAAAATCTTATTTTGAAATTGTTTGTTTCCCCTATATACTTGTTGGTACATACGTTGCAATTTATTCTATAGATTCCAGAGTCTATGTTTTGGTTGCAGGAGTTAGACTTTAACGCATGTTTTAATATTATATTATTAGATTTAACAGTTTTTATGCTGGCTGGTATATATTCCATAATATTGCTTCGTTGTAGGTTTGGTATGGGTAGAACATTGGTAAAGGTTTCAGTAGTAATGTTAGCTTTTAAATATTTATTTTTTGCTTTGCGTAATGATTTGTTTATGAAATTCTCTGGATAACTTAATTTTGGAAACTATTTTTTAAGGTTTTTATTTTTGGTTTAGATTTTGGGGGACTACATAACTTATATGCTCGTAGGAACAAGTTGCTTAGAACTGCAATTTTTGTCGAAGTATCGTGGCACTGGAGCATGCATATTTCACCTATCAAGATAAATACTATAAACAAATTTCTGGCCTATCAATGGGATCATCTCTATCACCAATCATGAGCAATATATTTATGGAGTTGGTGGAAACATACTTCATTTTCCCCCAATTTACATCCATGAAATGGCTGAGGTATGTGGACGATGTCTTCGCATTGGTGCCGAGGAATATAAACACAACTGATATACTAAACTTTATTAATGATATACACAGCGATATTAAATTTACAATAGAAAAATCAGTAAATAACCAAATTAACTTTTTGGACGTACTCATTACCTGGAATACAGACCAACTTCCATCTTTCAGCATATACCGAAAACCAACAGCAAATCCATCATATATTCATTGGTTTTCCTGCCACGATACTTCGACAAAAATTGCAGTTCTAAGCAACTTGTTCCTACGAGCATATAAGTTATGTAGTCCCCAAAATCTAAACCAAGAAATAAAAACCTTAAAAAATAGTTTCCACAAATTAAGTTATCCAGAGAATTTCATAAACAAATCATTACGCAAAGCAAAAAATAAATATTTAAAAGCTACATACGTTGCAATTTATTCTATAGATTCCAGAGTCTATGCTTGGAAGCAATATTATGGAATATATACCAGCCAGCATAAAAACTGTTAAATCTAATAATATAATATTAAAACATGCGTTAAAGTCTAACTCCTGCAACCAAAACATAGACTCTGGAATCTATAGAATAAATTGCAACGTATGTACCAACAAGTATATAGGGGAAACAAACAATTTCAAAATAAGATTTTCTCAACATAAAAGTCACTTGAATTTAAATAAACAAATTTCCGCATTAGTAAGACATCGGCAAAATTTAGGCCACACCATTAATATAGCTTCCCCTACTATAATAAAAACTATACGAAATACAGATCAAAGAAAATTTATTGAATCATTCATTATAAGAAATAGCACAAATTTCAATTTACAAAGAGGAGAAATAGCAATAGATGATACAACCAATAAATACTTTAGGGAATCCAAATCACTCAGCAACATACTGAGAAAGGTTTAAAGCAAGATATATGAACAGAGTACCATCGGTAAGAAAATATGCCAAGTTGCCAGAAATCAAAAAAGAAGTCAAATTCAGAGCGAATTTCCAACAGATGAAATTTAGTCCCGAAGAAGTGATACGATAATGTACACGAAAGCTCGACTTACTTAAATCAAATAGTGTTTGAATTTAGTTTTTCTAAATGTTTGTTATAAAATAAATAAATTAAATAAATCGTAGAATTTTCATATATTGAATTACTCAAGGGATCATACTTATCATAAATAAGAATCTACGCGCATTAGTTAGATGGTGTTTAATCATATATATATATTATATATATATATATAATATATATAATATATATATATATATATATATAATTATTATATATGATATATATATATATATATATATATATATATATATAGCGTAGGGCGGGGTGACTAAATAAAAATTAGGCGAGGGTGACAGGCATGCTTTTTTAGAGGGGTGAATCGGTCCACGTAAATAAAAAAAATAATAAAAAAAAATAAAAAAAATTTTTTGCTCATTCAATAGCCACGTGGTAACCCCAAGTTTTATTTAGATTATATTTAATTCTAGAGAGTTTTTTATATTTTTTAAAAAATATAATAAATTTAGGGTTATAAAATGCTGTTAATAGAATTTTCACTTTTGAAGAATGTGAGTTTTTTTTAACTTTGTTATAAAATGAAAATTGTCGATGGATTTTAAATTATTTTTTTCAGTGTATACAGTTTAGTATGTTAGCTTTTAAACTGCAAAGTATTTTTGTTCCAAACAGTACTAGGGGCTAAATCACCGGGCCTAACTTGGCCTGATTCAGCCCACCGTAAAAATTGATGATGGGGTGAATTGGGCCACCATTGTTTTTCTAATATTTTGTATTATTATTGACATTTTTATGTAGAGCTAATTTTAATTTAAATATCAAGTCTACTTATTTAAGTAAAATTAAAATAAAAAATGGAAATTGTATATGGAAAATATGAATTCCAAAAGTGTCAAAATTTGGTCCCAGAAGAGGTGAATTGGGCCACCACATTTTTTATTCTTATTTTATTGAAATTTAAGATTTTTTAATTAAAAACAAACTATCTATAGCTCTATTTGTTAGGTCTGTGTTTTGTGCAACCATGATTAATCTAGGTTAGGTCCTGAGTGTACGGTTTAATTCTAAGGCACGCACGATCCTTAGTTAGGTCCTAGTGTATAGGGCTTTTATTCTAGGGGCACCACAATCCATCTAGGTTGGTCCTACTGTAAGGCTTTTAAGTCTAGGTTAGGATAAAGTGTGGTTTGGCATACAGATTCAAACAATATATATATATATATATATATATATATATATATATATATATATATATATATATATATATATATATCAAATGCAAGTTTGTGGGTACATTTGTGTACTCACGCAAGTTTGTGGGTACATTTGTGTACTCAAGCCGACTCGCTGACTTGAGTCGCATGGCTACCATGAGTCATGCGACTCAAGAAAGCGAGTCATCTTGGGAACACAGATGTACGCATGAACATAGATCAAATACTGGAGTTTTACCCAAGATTACTAGTCCTATTAAAAATGGACAGTTAGAATTTTTTTCCTAGTGAAACACATTAAGTAACTCTTGGTAGGATTGATACCCAAACCCCAAGAAGATGTCCAATCCTGTATAAAAGAAACCACTCTCTACATACAAACCTGGGCCATCAACATGTCAAGAGGCCATTATCATCAGCGCAACGTCATCAGCATAAGCAATCGTATGGACTGAGTCCAGCAATGGAAAATCAGACCTCAAAACAGAGAACAAAGTCGGACTGAGGACTGATTCCTGCAATACACCTCGGGTCTGGGAAACAAAAGCAGATTGTTGATCTTGGGCAGATACAGCAAATACCCTCTCATGAAGGAAGTTTTGTAACCACAATAATGGGGTTCTACTGATTTTCATCTTTGCAGCCTTGTATAAGATCCCAATGTGAGAAGCTGAATCAAAAACTGATTGAAGATCAAGGAAGAGAACCAAAGCATATTTCTTTTCTTGGTAAGCCCGATGGATAAGGCAGTCAAGATGTAATAGACAGTCCATAGTGCCCCTACCAGGACGAAATCCATATTCTGTCAGAAAACTGATGATGATGCTCCAACCACCACATGAGTCTGTTATTGACAAGTTTTTCCAAAACTTTACCAATACATGGCAACAAGCGAATAGCTCTATATGCCTCTGGTTGGGATGCGTCCTTGGAAGGTTTGAAGATAGGCAGAATGACAGATGTCTTCCAAGTTTGAGGATAAACACCCTGCTGCCAACTCTTATTAAACAGCAATAAAAGGTGTACCAAGGACAAATCCTGTAGGTGAGTCAGGAATTAACTTGGAATAGAATCCCAACCAGACGTTAAATTATTTTTCAGGGATCCCAGAACCCCTACTAACTCCTCCATGAGAAAAGGCTTACTTAAGTCACTAGGAACTACTGACATTTGCTTTATAAATGTTGTGTAAATGGGTCTATCTGCCAGTGGGTCAGGAATGGACAAAGTTTGCTGAAAGAATGTGGATAATACCTCTGCCTTCTGGAGATTGTCTAGAAGAAAGTGACCATGCACTGTTAATGGAAAGTTCTGTGGGGAAAATGTACCCAACATTTTCTTGAGAAGATTCCATGTCTACATTTATTCCATGCCTGCGTTTATTCCATGCCTGCATTTCAGGTGTAGAAAAAGACAAATTACCATTAAGTTTTTTCCAGGCCTCTCTTTTAGTTGTAGTAAGGAACCTTCTACATAAAGCAGTTTTTCTCTTATAAGCAATACAATTGACTGGAATAGGGCGGGTCCGCCATAGATTGAAAGCTGAATTCCTTACCTGCTGTAAGTGTTTGCACTCATCTATCTACCAGAAATGTTGAGGTCTCCTACCAAATCTCCCTGAACCAAAGGTGAAAAATTTTGTTGAGGATCTTGTATGGTGTGTGTACTTGTTGACACCATATCCTCCAAAGAGGCATCACTATGGAGGTGAATCTTAGCAGCAGAATATTTTTCCCATTGCCCAAGGTCGAATAGGAAGACACCATTTGGGTCTGTGAGAAAAATTGATTAAAGACACCCGGTCCTGTAGTTCCAAAATGACAGGCATGTGGTCACTACCCATATAAGGGCCCAGGGTAACAATGGAATCCCTAAAAAATGGCACTACCAATAAAGAGGTTGAGGGTAGATCCCTTGGTATTAAATGGGTGAATACGTGTAGGCAATCCGTGTGGGGTAAGAAGACATAGATTATCGAAATTCAATCAAGAAGGGATACAAGGAAGCACCTGCCTTACTAATAGATGCTGATAATATATCAGGTTCCCAAAAGGGGTGATGAGCATTCATATCACCCATCATTATCATAGGATGGTGAAGTTGGTCCCTATAATGTTCAATTTTAGCCTGCACAAAATTCAGACATGGGTTGTAAAATAAGATAATAGACACCATACCCATGGGCAGACCAACTTGTACCACAAGGAACTCCAATTTCCCATTCAGGAAAGCTATGATCTTTTACTCCTGCTATGGAAGATTGATGAATAAGCAACATCAATCCACCCCCTTCCCTATTTATCCTATCCTTATGTACAATAAAATAATCAATAAAAGTAGGGGTCAAAGGTTTCAACCATGTTTTCGTAGTTTCAATTAGATAATATTTAGATAGATAATATTTAACATCTAGAGCTTTTTCAATAAAGATTGAGCATTCCATGACCATAACACAAAATTACTCCTGGCCATAATGAGAAGTAATGACATAGAAGATCTCAAATATGTCTGAACTGATAATGAGTAGTGCCTTACCTATAGATTGTGTGGTACTATATGCACCAAAAATTTTGGAAATTACAGGAACACATTTACCAAAAGGAGTAGACCAAAAACCCAATGAGTCAAGAGTTTCATCAGCTGAAGAGTCAAAAATAAGGGAGGGGGGACATATGTTCTTCTTCCTGACTGCCTCACTTCGGGGAAGAGAATCACTTTCAAAGGGGTTGACAATCATTGGTGAAGGTGAGAGACAGGGTAATCCAGTTACCAGATCAGAAACTGATTTCTTATGAATAGGCTGATGCTTAGAAGGAAAATGTCCACCAGTCCCCACTAAGGGATTCTCATCCCACCCATTATCCTCCTCCACATCAGTCATCTATTCCAGTATATATAGCAGCTTAGGATTTATGGATGATACAAGTAGGCAAAGATACACCTTATATAGGCTGTTGGAAAGCAGACTTGGATGATGTAGCAGTCTGATGAATGGACAGAAACTTCTTAACTGGATTCAATTTCTGCAAAGCCTGGGTCAATGGACTATTGGCCCCCAAGCTCACTCCAGGAAAATCTTTCGTCAATTGAGTAGCCTTGAGATAGACCAGGCAGTTTTTATCAGTCAGCGAATGTTCACCAGCACAGATATAACATTTCAGGGAATTAGTACAATCAGAAGATTTATGAAAGCCACTACAATTAGCACAACAAACTGAAGCTCTGTAGGTCAAAGACCCATGAACATATTGCCCACAATTATAGCATCTCATAACCGGGTAAACCCACAGGTAGACCATATCTGGGAAGGAACCATGGAATTTGATCTTTAAGTGCAAGGTTGGAACATGAGAAGGTTCAACAGATTTTTTGAAAGGCCACAATTCTTGAAATGTCAAGGATGTTGGAAGTATTTGAACCCAACAGTTTGATAGTCTTTTTAATATCATCTAAACTAAAGGAACATCAACACTGACTGGACCAATTTTCCCATATTGGATAAGATGGGAAACATAGCCACCAGATTTAGGCACCCAACACCTTATAGGATGAGGACCTAGATTAGTGATATGCTGGAGGTCAATCTCTAATTTATTCAGATAGGAAATTTCAAATTGATAACCCACCCCTATACCTAACACGCACAGGGTGAGTCCTCCACACATAATTTCACCAAAGGGGATTCACCTTAAGATTATTAAAGATGGGAAGATTGTCAGATTTCATATTAAGATCACAATATTGGGTGAAATATCTAGATTTGAATTATGTATTTGTTTCATGGTTCAGCATAGTTTTTTAATAGGGCGGCAAGCTCTGGAATTATGCCAGAAGCTTATCACTAAACAATTTTTCTTAAAAAACTTCTTAACTTAACTTTTCGAACTTGAAATTTTTTTTGAACTTAGAAAATTTTTCAGAAATACACTGATTCAAATATAAATACCCATATTAGGAACCAGCAACAGTGTCACATTTTATTATCCTTAACCGGCCATCCCCTCTCTAAGATAAGCCATTTTACGCTTCACCCCTAAAGAAACCTGCGGTCTTGATCCATCCTCCAATGGGCATGACCAAGTAGGCCAGCAGCCTCTGGGAGGACTCATGGAGCACAATAGTAAATAATAATAAATATTAAAAGGGAATAGAAGGTAGAGAGGTTCAATCTTTACCTTATAAAATCACAGGATATATTCTAAAGAAATAAATGAAAAAAAAGGTAATTATTTACAATAAGTGTCACCCAGATTTTATGAAAATCACAGCATACTAAAAAAATACAAGAAGAAAAAAAAAATTATTTACCGTCTCTTTAGGAAAAAAAGCCACAGCCTCTCAAAGTTATTAAAACTCTAGGATATTTTCGTTTTATCGCACTGTGTGAATCAAGACTGTAAAAGAAAAGAAAAGTAGCCTAGTCATAGTTGCCAGATCAACTGGGACATAGTTGCCACAGTATATGTGTATCAGGACCATATTAAAGAAAGAGAGAGAGAGCATATATATACTATATATATAGATATAAATATATGTATATATATATATATATATATATATATATATATATATATATATATATATATATATATATATATATATATATATATATATAATTATATATATATGCTATATGTATATATATATATATATATATATATATATATATATATATATATGCTTTCTTCTTACTATCTAAGTACATCTCAGAATAACATTTAGGGCATTTTTTTTTTATGGCAATATAAAAATTTCATTAATTTCTCATTAGATGCAGTCAATAAAGTAAATGAATAGTTTGTATATGTGCACCCTAAACACTTACTGTATTATCAGATAAAGAACTACCTGCCATTTTTATTAGAAAAAATATGCGCATAATATTATGCACATAAGTTTAAAACTGATTATTTTGCCGCCTTTTGAAGCTTAGGCTTGGGTTTTAGTTTATTTCAGAAGCCTACGTCTTTATCAAGTTGCTAAATTTATATTATTGAAAAATGCTTGTCAGAAAACACAAACACACACACATATATATATATATATATATATATATATATATATATATATATATATATATATATATATATATATATAGGGCGTTAATACGATAAATTCATTTATAACTTGTTTTTCTCAAGTAATCGTTATCCGATAAATCTTTTTTGCCTGATAATTAAAGGAGCAATTTTTGTCCAACCACCATAACCCATATAATTTATTCGATAACGGTTTCGTTATCTGCTATCCAATAAAATCTTTTATCAATAATGGTTATGATTTCTTTTGAGTTATATATATATATATATATATATATATATATATATATATATATATATATATATATATATATATATATATATATATATATATATATATATATATATACGTGTATTTGTGGTGTTTAAAAACAAATAGAATCAACAATATGTGTTGCAAGACGCCCAAAGCTTTACAGGTTAGAACAGCGCATATTTTTCTTAAACTTTCTCACGCTATAAGCCATGACTCGCCCTAGGAAATAACTAAATTTTACAAACAAGTCGTGCATGGCAACATATTAAATGAAACTCAGATCTCCCCAAATACTTCTATTCCTAAGACTCAAAGTTCTCTAACTTATATCTCAAGGTTGTAACTTCGTTCTGCAATTCTCTTATGAATTTCGTTTTTGGACGTTCTTCTATGCATTCCGATCTTATGACCTAAGGCTAGGCAAGAGCCTTCGGGTTCCCTCACCAAATTCCAAGTCCCATTCGCTTTGCCGCCGTTGAACAGTATAAGTCGGGTTTTGAAAGTGACTGCGAAAGAAAGAGTGAAACGGGGGGAGGGGGCGTAAATTGGTTCCAGGCAGAGAATATATCTTTCCCAGTTATTAATATTCCCCAGCCCTGTATATGCATTAAAATATCTATGTATATATATATATATATATATATATATATATATATATATATATATATATATATATATATATATATATATATATATATATATATATATATATATATAATTGTATATATATCTTTTTTTACAAATTTTAAGTATTGTTGTTACAATGTGTATTTTCCTTTTTATAATACAGGTAAAAATTTTAAAGAATACTAAGTGTATTCCGTGTGTCATGTGTTTCCAAAAAGGTCCTCAATAGCAGGAAGTGGAGGTAATTAGTGCCCTTAATATATGTTTATTTCAGCAGTTAGATTAATTAAGTGTCGTTAATAACCATTTTATGCATGAAAATTATTATCTAAAAATTCCCTGTGTTGTGTCCTGATTTTATAACTACATATAAATGATTTTATTTTCAGCAGTTAGATTAATTAAGTTTCGTTAGTAATCATTTTATGCATGAAAATTATTATCTAAAAATTTCCTGTATTGTGTCATTGAGTTTATATTTAAAGCTAAAATTTTGTTAATGAATATATGAGCATGGTAATTCTATATAATATGAATTCATTATTATTTATGATTATTTAACTATTAAATTTGGATCATGTAATTATCAATAATTAATTGATTCACAGGTTGTTTTGTTTTGTTTATGACTAGTTTGAGTAAACTTTTGAAAAGGGGCTTTGTTTATTGTGAGGTGCTAAACACACCATTGAATAAAGAGTGGAGACAACATGGTTTTTACTCATTAATCCCAACCCGTTGTGTGGTGAGTGCAAGAAAGGCCACCACCATATCTGGCCAACTAAGCCATTGGATTAAGATCCTAAAAACAGCCAGATTGCAAGCAGCGCAGCAAGCAGCCACCCAAACTAAACATTTTAAGGGAAAAGTTTCCCAATCTCCCAGCCAGTCTACGCAGAAGCAGTCGTCTCGAGAGGGAAGTCTCTCTCGCAGAAGCAGCCCGAATAGAGAGAAAAGTCTCTCTCGCAGAAGCCAGTTAAGAGAGGACGCTTCTCCGCCTCTCACAGATTCAGCCAGCCAATATCGAAGGAACAGTCCTTCTAGCTGGAAAATATTCCCCATAAATAGACATGTAATCTGACACAATATGAGCCCATACTTTTAATATGAAATAATATAATTAAAATATTTTTCTTTGCATGCAACTATGTAAAATAACATTTATTTTATCACAGGTTGTCAAAAATATTTTTAATTTTAAGTATTTTTCTTATTATTCGGATGGCCATCTTTTATCTTTTTATATATTAAGGCGTGTAGTATAAAGTGTGTAATTTTAGAGGTTAATTAAGCGTATATTTTTATATATATATATATTCTTAAGCGTGTTATATTTTTATGGTTGATAAAAATAGGCGTATTTTACGTAATGTGCTAATTTCCAATTTGATTACAGATAAATCCAGGTGTTAGAGTAAGTTCGTAATGGTTTCCCCAGAACTTTATTTTACCTTCTAACATCTCTTCTTCTTAAAATAACATACAGTAAACTTTATAAAGATACTAATATTTTATTATAAATATATATATATATATATATATATATATATATATATATATATATAATGAGTATATATATAATATATATATATATATATATATATATATATATATATATATATATATATATATATAGAAAAGAATAGAAAGAGAGAGAAAAGAGCATAGCAATACAACTAATACCAGCCAACCTGTACCTAAAATAAACATACACACGCACCCACACTTACGAGTAGGCGCACCTACCAAGGTCAAAGGAAAGAAAGATAGCAGGGCATAGAGAAAGAATTATATATATATATATATATATATATATATATTTTTTTACTATCTACTGCCAGTGAAGAGTATGATATAGTTTTTAACCTAGAGATAAAGGATTATATATATATATATATATATATATATATATATAGGGTTGGATTTTGAAAAAAACTGTTTTGTTTTTTTAAAAAAAAAACACGCTTTTAAAAAAGACCAAAGGCTGTGTACTTTGCTTTGTTTTCGTACCACTTTTTCATATATATCAAGTCTTTTTAGGGTATTTAGCATTAAAATACAAAATACAATATGTTAAAAGAGGCATACAATATTATTACTTTAAATGTAAGTATAATTATTACATTTCACATGATCTTATTATTATTATTATTTATTATTATTATTACATACATATATACAGAGACATATATATATATATATATATATATATATATATATATATATATATATATATATATGAAAGTATATATATTTCATCTAATTTTTTCTCCCAAGACTGGAGGATAAGGTGAAGAAGCATCGGAAAGTTAGAAGAATATGACAAAAGTCGAAAAGGAAGTCCAGTATTTCACTCTCCCTGAAAATTGCAGGACTCAGCTCAGTCAGAAAACTTCAATTTATAGCTTCATCGGACTGGTGACGGGCTGGTAATCGCCAGTGCTCATCCTCGCCCAGGTGGGCCACAACCACCCCCCCCCCCGCCATTTTCTCCTATTATGCACCTTTATTCTCGCCTCTGCCAACTCACATTTTTGTCCTTCAGACATTCGCTTTACTGACCTCAATCCACTTTTTCTTCTATCTCCAGCCGGTCGTTTCAACACATCTCCCACTATAATGCCCTTTTAAAACCTAATTATCATTCATCCTTTCCCATGACCAAAACCATCTCAACATACTTATTCTCATTTACCCTTTCACACCACACAACACAATTCTCTAATATGTTCATTCCTATTTTATCAATTTTCACACCAATATTCTAAGATTGTCCATCTGGAACACATTGAACTTAGATCTATATATACTTCTGACCAGACCATAGTTCACCTTACTATAGCACAACACAGGTAACATAGTCATGTAACCACTCAAAAAGACTTATCCCTAAGTACATTCACCACAACGATTTTATTGCACCAGCACCCTTCCTGCCATCCAACATAATCTCACACTGAGGACTGTCCCTCACTACTATAACCTTACTTTATCTACGTTTACTTTCTTTCAAACCCCTCCTTTTACACACTGTGCCAAATCTCTATACCACATAAAACCAAACATCCGCATATAATAGGTAGGGCACCCCTCCACTCATCTCCATTCTCCATCATTCTAACTTCCTGTCACGCCCACCTTCACTTCACAACCCCCATCCATATACAAATTGAATAACCAAGGACATAACACAACCCTGCCCGCTATTAATACTAAAACCAATCAATAACTATTTATTCTTACACACGCCTCACTATCGCCATACATTCTTTTTGATTCCATTCAGAAGCCTACCACCAACACTATATATCACTACCGACATTCTCTATTAACCCTATCAATACCCCTTTGAAATCCATAAACTTAAATACAATTATTCTTCTCCTCATTTTCTATCATTTGCTTCAATGTAAAGATCTGATCCACATATCCTCTACACGCACCTTGTTCTCACCAATCAGTCCTTCAGCTACTCGACGCACTCTTTCAAATATATTTCTTTTCCCCATAACAATAAACTAATTCCCCTATAATTTCTACATTTCCCTTCCCTTCTACCCTTATATAAGGGTACTACTGCTCTCCACTGCTCTCCTCGAACTATACCCTCCATAAATCCATACACAACTTCAAGATCCAATCAATCAGAAACTTTCTCGCCTTGATCATTTCACCAGTAATTTCATTTATACCCGCAGATTTAGCATTTTCACTATCTCGGCCACCCATTACCTCCTTGCTAATAAACTCATCCCCAAAAAATACCTATTCCTTCTTGCACCATCAAACCCACAGTCACTATCACCTCTTTCTATTACTGCCAATATTATATTGTGATTTTCGAAGTACCTCTTCACACTCTCACATCTATTTCATCAGTTACAAAAACACCATCCCTATCCATTATTCCCCTGAGTGTTCCCTTATTCTTTCTTAACCTTTCGCGCTCCTTCCAGAAGAGCTTCCCTATTCCCTTGTATGTCCCCATTCATCCTCCTCTTCCAAACCATATTTATTTATTCTTTCTCTTACCGCACGCATCTTTGTTTTTTTTCCTCCCATAATTCCAAGCATCTTTCTTTGAAACTTCATCATTTGCTTTTAGTACAATCACACGCTTTTACTCTTTTAACCACTTTGTATCACCTCTTCATTCCACCACCACTGTTAATATTCTACTTCACACGCACATACTTTTAGCACTGCTAACAATTGCTTCCAGTTTAGTTTCAGCTTGTTCACATAACTGATTTTACTTGTGCTTCTACATACCATCCGCTACTTTGTTCACTAAACTTCTCACTTTAATTTTATCATCTCTTCCTTCCTTATCTTTTCCTCTCCATCCAGTTCCCCACTAACTAATTTATAGAACATAATGATCCGATAATCGCATTTATGATCCAACATATACTTCAACATCTCCTTCTTCACCAACACAAAATCAACTATACCTCTTTCAATTCTCGGACACCATCTCTACCTACTTCAACTCTAGTATACTTATGGATACTCTTGTGTTTAAAAGAAAGTATTACCACACACCTCTCTCCTCACAGAAACCATCACCTTCCCATCTACCATTCATTTTTTCCTGACACCCCAAACCACCTGTTATACTATCCTTTTTTTTTGATCATAGAGTATATATATATATATATATATACATATATATATATATACATATATATATATATATATATATATATATATATATATATATATATATATATATATATATATATATATATAAAACTGTATTAATAGTCAATATTTAGTCCTAGAAGGGGTACTGCTGTATAATTTAAAACATCTTAATATACATAAAAAGAGGTAATTTTAAAAAAACAAAACATTTTGTTTTAAAAAAAAACCGTTTTTTTTGCAAAAAAAAAATTTCAATAAAAAGATAAAAAATAAGTGTTTATCCCGAAATATATATATATATATATATATATATATATATATATATAGTAGATCTGAGTATATTTATTGGGTAAGTGATATATATATATTCAGAGATATATATAAAACGAAAGGAATGAGAGGAGGAGGAGGAGAGAGAGAGAGAGAGGAGAGTATAATTAAGAGCGTTCTTTTTATAAAATTTTAAAACCACTTGCAAGAAGCTAATATAGCTTATGTGTTTTTTTTTGTGATTAGTAATTAAGTAGTTTTGTACTAATTTTAAGAGAGCGTAATAATAATTAAACAGTGGTTTTTGTTGGTGGTGTTTTAACGTTAATTACTTCATTAGCGATAGTTTTGTTGTTTCTGAAAGAATTTGTTTTGTCCTTTGAGAGACGAAGCCCGCTTCAGACGATGAAGAGGTGATTAGAGATAGAGAAGAGAATAAAGGAGATTTCGAAGGTGATGAAGAAGAAGCCTAATTCGGAGGCAAAGGCAAGAAGAATCAGTGAAAGATAAGCTGCGGGGACAGTTCCCCCCAGGGGAGGTACCCCCTAGGCTCAGCCTTGCACATAATTTCTCTTTAAAACCCCATCCTCAAGAGATTGCTCGGAGAGACCCTGCTCAAAGACTTTCACTGCAATCAGTTCTTTTAGACAACACAATGAACCCATCAGCAAGGCAAGGTAGCGAACCTAACATGACTCACCGAAAGTCTCCTGCAAACTGGAGCGGTGAGGGAAATTATTACGCCAGTAGGCCAGACAGGAATACATGGGAGAGCTCGATAAACTTTCCTATGACCCAGCCTAGTTTTGACAGCCGCACTTTCAACCCCAACCCTAGGATGCAGCCACAACCAGGGAACATCCCTTGGGGATGGTCCGGCAGGGATCAAGCACAGATGTATTCCTCTCCAGGGCAGAACAGTCAGGGTCAAGGCACCCATCCACCCCAGGAAGCAGGGTTAGGTTATAATACAGCCCCTCAGTCCAACACTCCCTTGTACCCGTCAAATCTTTTTAGTACGGCATTCCCTGAGATTCCGGAAGACCTCAAGCTGTTTGGTTTAAATCTGAATACAAAGGTTTGGCACGGAATTAGCTTTAACGAATACGTTTCGACCCTACATGAAAGATTAGGCATGCTAGGCCCGTTAACTGAGAACCGAAAAATATCCTTCGCAAAATCCATGATATCTTGCAAGCTCGAATCGGAGGCCAGGGATTATTTATTGAACGACCAATCTTTCTCTAGTTGTCTAAAGTTAGAAGACACGATTTTTGATCTTTTGCTGCAATTTTGGACGTTACAAAGAGACAGCGAAATGACATTTACCTCCTTTATTTTAGCATTGAAGAACACGCTGTGGAAGTTTCAAGTGAAACTTTGCGAAATTGACGCAGCCGCAGGATTCTCAAGCAAGCACGTAAATATCATGGTAACGACTAAGGTATTAGAGAGCATCAGGGAGAGGAGAGATTGTGAAAGGCTGAGAGAGAAGATTTTGAAAGTTTTTGATGCAAATATCAGCCTAGTTGAGCTGTTGGAAAGATTTGCACAAGTTTCCAGAGGAGCTTTGTTTAAGGTTAATCCGAGAAAACAGATAGAGCAGAAGACTGCCAGAGTGTTTTTAACCAAAGATAAGCCAGCAAACCAACGAGCGAGCGAACGAGTATAGAGATTCTCAAAGGAGATCGAAGAAGCCCTCTTACAGACAAAAATCTGAAGTTAAAGGAGCCAAGTCAGAGTTTGTCTCCCGTAGAAATGGAGGTTTCTTTCAAAGAATGACCGAAGAAGAATTGAAGGAACAGGACTGGTGTTTCGAATGTGAATCGATTGGACACTCAGGTAAAGCTTGTAAGTGGAATTCTCCTTATTGCCGTTATTGTCGAAAACCACATAAAAGAAAATCAACCGCCGCCTGTAAAAATGCTCCTTCAT
>JABUQX010129669.1:0-18845 GCA_015478945.1 Trachelipus rathkii
GTTTCTTTTAATGGGCTGTTATTAGTGATCGAAAGTCAATTAGCGCTCTAAGTAAATGTGAAATTAATGTGCTGCCACTTGAAAATCCATGTCAACATTTTCTGCAATTGCCATTTCAAGCAGCGTTCGTATGCCATATGCGGATAAAAGGAAAACTTTTTGTTCAAACAATCTCTTTTCAAGCAGTATCCATAAGTTCGGTTTCCTATGGTCGTAGATGTTGAGAAATCGTCACTGTGAATTTGAATTTGTGCCTGTTTTACATTCAGCGCTGCCAATCTGTTACAAAGTATCTTAACAGCTTTGTTCAGCTGACCGCTGATTTTTGCTAGAGAAATGGTGAAAAGTGATGGAGGATATGCGTCTTCTGCCAAGTAAAATAACAATATCTTTAAACAGACTTTAGCTGAACCATTTATGAATAGTTGAATCATGAATGCATAGTTGCAACATGAGAATATGTAAAACATGAAATTTTGAAGGCTTATTCTTTATGTTGCTGAGCTACCATGTTTGGTGTCCGATATATCCGCGGTATCACTAAATGAATTCTCAATTTTTATAGAATATTGCAAGAAAAATTGGTCCAAAGGCCCTTATAGCGACTCTGACAAAATGAAAAAGGATTTTCGCCATTATTTGGCGCTACAAAACCTTGCGCTATATTTTTTATTCTTTGTTTGGTTCAATAAGTTATACTAAACAATATTCAATTATTTAAATATTAAATCTCTTTACCTATAGTTCTCCTTGAATTTACTTGTAGTTATAAATAGCACTCAATATTGCGCGCCCGACAAAATAGTTCCGGCAAAAAGAGCCGCAATACCGTAATATTCGCGTATTTATTGGTCCGAAATTTACGGCGCGCGAATAACCGCGACCTACATTAGCCGAAATATTCGGCACATCCCTGAAACTAGTTATAGTAATATAGATATGATATAGTATATATATATTATATAATATATATACATATAATATACGGTATATATATCTATACTATATATACTACTATACATATAGTATAGCGATATATATAAGTATATACTATATATATATAGTTATAAGTCCCCCCCAATAACTAACTAAAATGGACACTGTAGCAGATATGAATAAATTTAAACTACAATTTAAAATTTTTGTGCAAGTTTGATGCCTGGCTGGGAAAAAGATAAGGAAAACATAATATAAAACAATACACTAGTCCGTTTAGTTAAAAAAAATTACAAAAAAAACAAAAATGAACTAGAATCTGCGCGTATTTAATACAAAACAACAGTAATAATTAAAAAAAAAAATTAAAACAAAAGTTCGCGACAAAAAATATTTTCAACTGAATGTGGGAAATCAAGCCATGCCCAAAAAGCCAAAAATAAATAAAAAAAAAAAAATAATATAAGCCATAACCAAAAATTCAGAAAATTATCATAACTACAAAAACAACAATTTACACTTGTACAAAAGCCACAAATATTTTTAGAGTAGTTTTATAACTCTGGTAATAATTCCATTCAATTCAGAATAAAATCATTCACATTTCAGCGGTTTTATTTTGTGATATTTATCATCCTTATGTTATATAACTCTCTTACTCTCTCTCTCTCATCTCTCTTACTCTCTCTCTCGTCTCTCTACTTCCTCTCTCTCTTCTCTCTCTCTCTCGTCTCATCTCTCTCCTCATCTCCTCTCTCTCTACTCCTCTCTCTCTCTCTCTCTCTCTTCTCTCTCTCTCTCTCCTCTCTCTCTCTCTCTCTCTTCTCTCTCTCTCTCTCTCTCTCTCTCGTTCTCTCTCTCTTCCGTTCTCTCTCCTCTCTCATTCTCCTCTCTCTCTCTCTCTCTCGTCCTGCTCCTCTCTCTCAACGTCTCATCTCTATCGTCCTATCCTAGCTCTGTGCTCCCTCTCTCTTCCCTTCTCCCGTCTGGCTCTCTCATTCGCCTCTCTCCTCCACGATTCTGCTCACGTACTGCTTATCTCTCTCTCGCTGCTAGCCTCGTCCATCTGCTCATTCTTCGCGTTCTCCACCATCTTCATGCTAACTCTGCATAACAGCTCATGCCGTCTCCCGGCATGGCCTCGTCAGGACGGCTACACTGCAACAATAAGCGTCCGTCACTCGAGGCTCCATCTCGCTCTGGCAAGCTCGCTTGTCGATGCTGCTCTCACCATCTCTCCTGGACCCTGCCTCCTACTCTTCATCTCTCTCTCTCTCTCGTCTCTCCACTCTCTGACGTCTCTGCTCGCTATCACTCTCTCCTCAGCTACTCCTCTCTACTTCTCGTCATCTCTCTCCTCTCTCTCGTCTCTCTCGTTCTCTCTCTCATACGTCTCTTCTTGCCTCTCTCTACTCGTCTCAGCTCTCCTCTCTCTCTCTCTCTGCCTCCGTGCTCTCTCTCTCTTGCTCTCTCGGTCTCTCTCTGCTCTCTCTCTCTTCCTCTCTCGTCTCTCTCTCTCTCTCTCTCTCTCTACTCTCTCTACTCTCTCTACTCTAGCTTCGATCCTCTCTCTCTCTCTCACTCCTCTCTGCTCTCTCCTCATCTTGCTTCTGCTCTCCGTCTCCTCTCTCTTCTCTCTCTCTCTCTACTTCTCTACTCTCATGCTCTCTCTCTCTCTCTGCTCTCTTCTCTCTCTCATCCTCTCTCTCTACTCTCTCTCTCTCTCCGTCATCTTCTATTTCTCAACTCTTCTGCTCTCATTCTCTCTCTCTCTCTCTCTCTCTCATCTCCCTCTTCTCTCCTCTCTCTCTCTCTGCCGTCCTCTCTCCTCTCTCTCTTCTCTATTTATCTCTCCGTCTCCTCTCTCTCCTCTCTCTCTCTCGTCTCTTCTCTCTCTCTCTCTCTCTCTCTTCTCGACTTGAGTTAATTTAATCCTTGAAATATTCTGCAGTCTGCAGCCCATCAGCAAATACCAAAACGAGAGAGAGAGAGATGACTTTAGAGTAACTTACCTTTAATCTTTCTTTTCACTTGTTAAGACAAAAATAAAACTATAATTAATTCAAATTTTTTTCATATTGTATGTTTCTACTCTATTCTCTATTTAGTCTTCCTGACAGCTACAACTTCATCTTTTGAAACAGACGCTGAAACTTCCTCCTGTTTTTTAATATTTTTAGCATTCACTTTTTCCTTGATCTGTTTTGAAAGTTGCATTGTATCTATCCAAACAAACTTTCTAGATGCCTCATTAGCTTTACACTCCACTCATGTCTCTTTAAATACTGGAGTAGTCATTCCTCTTTCAACTTTATAAAATATCTCCTTTACTTGTTGTGTCTCTCTGAAATATACACTCCACTCATGTCTCTTATAAATTACTCATCTCTCTCCGATCCATCTTCTCTCACTTCTCTCTCTCTCTACTCGTTTTCTTTCTCTCTTCTATATCTTTGGTTGGTTTGTTCTCTGCTGTGAGAGAGAGAGGACGTTATATGTCGCGCCGCTCTACAGGTGATTAGTGAAGATCCGCTGGATCCAAATACTTCGTGTCTCGTTCATGACTCATTCCTCATTACTTTTGTGTGTTTATGTTAACCTTATAACTGATATATTCATAATATACATAACATTACACGGTACTAGACGATTCTGTTCTTGGCATATAAACATTTTTCATTTTTTGGTATGAGATCTAGGGTGATAGGTTTATTACGTTCACTCGCGACTCTGAGGCGTATCTATCTTCAGCTGCGCAAGAGGGTTTGAGGTATCAATATGCACTATTATTGTGAATATAAGCTAATCGGCAAAGATAATCGCGTCAGGTTTAGAGTCAATTTTACCCCAGCCAGCAAACCTAACACGTACGCGTTTCATCCATAAGAAAGGTAACGCTTAGTGTAAGTACTATATATCATTATACGTAACACGCTCACAGAGACATAATATTGATAGTGGGGCAATTTATTTATTTTATATCTCACTACTACTCAACATAGTATTGATTTAATTAATATATAATATAATAGGTGAATGGGTATTGTCTTAGTAATATGATATGTTATATGTTATAGCAAGAGGGCATTAGTGGTAATTATATACAGTTAATGGTAGTATTTAATATGATATATGTATTGTATACTTGAGAGGAAGATGAGTACAGTGGTATGAATATACGTCATTACAGAACGGCGAACCTAATTAGTTATAGTATATATATCATTATATATATACTATACTATTCTTATTTTATTTTCCTTTAATCTTTAAAAAGCTACAAATTGAGTGTTAATATTATTAATATTTATTATAAGCTAATATATATATAATCATATTTTATTATAATATATATACTCTATATATTATATATTATATATATATATACATATATATATAATATATATATATATATATATATATAATATATCATATATATTAATTATATATATATAGGGATTATAAATAAAATGAAAGGAATCTTACATTTTATTTATATTATCTACAAAAGTTTTGTTATAATACTTATTATATATATAATATATAAATATATATATTTATAGGTATATATATATAATATATACGGTATATATAATTTATAACATATATTAATAAATATATATATATATATTATATATACTAATTATATAAATATATATAATAATTTAATTCTTATTTAATAAATTTATATTCTTATTTATTATTATTATCACAAGGGTTTATTTATATGTAAATGCATATTATTTCTACATTCTATTATTTACATATTATTATGGAGTTTTTAAAATTAGGAAACACATTATACTTAATATTTATTGATTCAAATATTAAGTGTATATAAAATATAATATTTATTATCGGCTTAGTATAATTTGCTTTGATGACTAAATAAAACACAATGAGATTTAAAAAAAATAATGTGCTATAGATTTTGCGATTATGAGTAATATACGATTAGACGATTAGATAATACTGAATTAAATCGTTATTATATATATTAGTTACCATTACCTTTATACTATAATAAAATAATATATATTATATAATATCATATATTATAGTATTATAAATATATATTAAATATTATATAATTATTATTATTATAATTAATACATATACATGGACAAATATATGATATATAAATTTATAATTATTTAATTATAATAATATATTTATAATATATATTATATATATATTATTATAGTATAATATATTTATATATATATAATATACTATATATCATATTATATATTATTAATATATATATATATATATATATATATTAATATTAATATTAATAATAATTCAAATTTAAAAATCATATTATAGAAGGCACCACTCCTGGTGATATACGGCAACATTCGCCATCGATCATAGCTAGAGTACAAAGAAACTATAATCATGCTTCTCTCTGAAATATAGATCATAACATTTCACTGTAATGCGAGGAATATTTTTTTATAGATTGAAACTTTAATTAAGACACATAGAGTTTTTTAAAGTAATATTGTGAAACTTCTTAGAAATGTTGCTAACTGAGAAATCCTGGATCACATGCAAACTACTTATCGGGTCTCTGGTCTTATATATTATGTACTAAATGGAAAGGACCGTCGGCCTAGGATACGCGTTCGCTGCCATATTGAGTGATGAACAATAATATTTTGTAGTATTAGTTTAAGCTAAACGATACCCGTTTCTCGTAGGACGACAGCAGCGGGAAGATGACAGAACCACAATAAGATTGATAACTAGTAGTACTGGGGTTTCTGTCCCCATATATATACCGCTCCGCTTATATTTGATAACCCTCTTAAATAAATTACAAAAAACATATAAATATAATACACATTTTTTTCAGAAGAATAAATAATAATATCAATTTTTTATGGCTCTCAACCTTAGCCCTCTTCCCTTTATTACACTTTGACATTGTGATAACGAAGTCATTAACTTTCTATGAGGCGTACGCTAGGCCCTAGACTCATATATTAGTATTGAATACTCTTAAATATTTTAAAAGGTGTTATTAAATAATTAAATTAATAAATATAATAATTATACTTCTTTTAAATGTAATTTACTTATTTTAATCACCTTACTCGATTATAATAAAAGCAGTGTTAAAACAAAGGTGAAAATTATTTAGGTAAACCATCAAAAAAGAGGTATAACAAGATGAACATCGACAGAATACTAACTCAAAGAAAAAAAGTAATTAGAAATGTATTTCTGGAAAGTACTGACGGTTTTATCATTGTTACCCTTGAGAACATATCTGACATGATGAACTTACAAAAGCGATATCCATCTAATATAGAGATTAAAAATTTAGTGCATTTTGATGTAAGTCATCCTTTTTATTTTACCTATAGAGAATTTAGCTTTGAAATTTTCAAATCTATCTACAATAGGAGTCTAAAAGACAATAGTGAAAAAAATTTCCACTGGCTTTTTGAATTATGTATTACTTGTATAATTTTAGTTAAATTAATGAGTCATTAAAAATAATAAAATTATTTTTATCTACTTTAAGGACTCTGTGGGTAAAAAAGATACGTTTAGTGACAGTGATGCTGATGAACCTGATCATTACATGAATCGAGTGAGGGCAGAAGCAGAAGAACGCGAGGATGATGACGATGAAGAGAGTGAAGACTCTGACTTCAATCCAGGTGAAGAAGGAAGTGATGTAGCAGAAGAGTAAGTTATTATACTTCATTGACACCTTGATACTATGTAGAATCATGTAACATGAAAAGTTATGCTCGATTATTATAATTAATAAGTATATAGATGGGAAAATATATTATATCTGTGGCTCTCGGATAATGTGAATACTTTATGTGATACTAATACACTGTAATGAGATAATACTAAATTTCCACTATAATACACGACATGGATATATAGAACAGGTAATGATACACTGGTTACTATAGAATACAAAAATCTTAAGAAATATATTAATTACAGAATATTGACATATATGATAGAGAACTTTCACATGATATATTATATATATTCTGTCTTACTTGGTAAAACACATTATAATGTAAATGTAAGGAAACAGGTAGTATAATAATAAATGTTTAAATATACGAACCTGTTCTATATAGTTTCATTCTTTACAAGATTTTTTGAAAGTTCAAAATGTAATTAATTAAAAAATTTTACATATTAATCTCACAAATAGTATAAAAATTTTGAAGGAATAGAGGTTGATAAGGAATTTGTAGGTTGAGAGTGTATACACTAAAAGTAGAAAGTGAAGATCTTTTCACGTAAATAACCATACATTTATTTTTAAAATCACACTCAACCTACACTAAAATCTTTCAAACTGCTTCATATTTCATAATAAGAAATGAAGACTTCTATTCTTATAATGTAGTAGTTGGTGTTTGTCATAACTTGATCTTAATGAAATGGATACATCACACAACATATATATATTACTATCTCAAGAGAGATAATATATATATAATATAAATTAATAATAAATAATATAAATATATAATATAATAATATATATAATTATTTCAATTAAATTAAATAATATTAAATATTAAAATAATAATAAAAATAATAATATAATTTTAATTAAATAAAATAAGATATTGAGTATAATAATTTATATCATATAAATTAAGTAATAAATATAAATTAATTAAAATTAATATTAAATCTATTAATAATAAAATATTAATAAATAAAGATTATTAAAAATAATAAATTAATATATAAATTAATTATATAATATAATATAAAAATAATAATAATAATTCAAAAAACCTTTGAAAATGACTTTTGTACAATAAAATTTAACTTAGGTCTGATACTTCACCCATTGCACCTCAAATTCTATT
Source organism: Trachelipus rathkii (assembly GCA_015478945.1). NCBI lineage: Eukaryota > Metazoa > Arthropoda > Malacostraca > Isopoda > Trachelipodidae > Trachelipus > Trachelipus rathkii. Next base: position 7,806 of record JABUQX010129669.1, read on the forward strand.
AATTAATAATATTAATTTTATAATCTATCTATAATATATATGTAACTATATTATAATACTATTATTAATTAATATATATTATTATATAATATATATATATATATTAATAATATATTTATATATATTATATATTTATAATATGATATATATATATATGAAACACACTCATCTCTATATATCCTCTCTATCTCTTTTATATATATATATTGAGTATATATATATATATATATATATCTATTCTCTCTCCTCTTATCGTCTGATGGTGCACGTTACTCTTCTTGACATACTTCTTTTGCTCCTGACTAATCGAGTTGCAGACTCTAGTAGTCCACAATTTCTCTTTGCGATGACGCATGACGATGTCTACGTCACTCGATCGATGAACGTGATCTCAAATCTGAAAAAAATCCTAATCTTTAAAAATTTCTCTCTCTCTACTTCTCTACTAACATATATATCTAATACTTATAATAACAAAACTTTAAATATATAAAAATATATATATATAGTATATATCATAGTATACTTCCTAATATATTAATAATATATAATCCTCTCATCTCTCTTATTAAATCGCTTTAGAGAGAGAGAAATTCTACGTTTTTGGTTTGTGTTATAATCTTATCTTTTATTTATACTGTTCAAATAATCCCCCTTTTATTTCACCGTCAGAATACTTTCGCCATTTCGGAACGTTATTAACATAACCACTTTAAGGCTTTTATTTGCATCTTGGATATTACTAATGTTTATCCTATTATTGAGTTGGATTTTATGGTTTTTAGTTAATTATATTATATTTTTCTCAAGGGTCGTGAGCACCTAGATAGGAGAATTTACATGGGGGTTTCGAGGAGCCTTCACCGAAAATATATTATTTATGCTGATCACAATAAATTATTTTCGTATATACTTAAAAGGATTATTTATTTTTTCCCTCATATAAGAACAATAAATAAGAACAATACTAATTAGAATAATAAGAATAACATATAATAATTAATAATAATAATAATAATATAATATAATATAATATAATAATAAATAATTATAATATAATAATAATAATAATATATAAATAAGAACAATACTAATTAGAAATAATTAAATAATTACATTAATATTAACTAAAAATGTATTAATAATTAAATTAATATAAGAATAATAAATAAAAGTAACTAAAATAATAGATGAATGGTAATATATTAAAATAAATAATTAAATTAATAAAATTAAATATATAATGTAAATAATTTAACTATAAATATTAGTTAATACTATGAAATATGAATAAGTATCTTTTATTAATACTAATATGGAAAATGAAGGAGACATCTTATTTGGTCCGTAACGATTTCTTTATAGTGTATCCAGTGCTGATTTTATCCTCATACATGTAATATATACTTAAAATTATTTAGACCATGAGTGAACTATGTAAGGTTTCCAAGTTATAAGATGATAGCAAATTAGCTGATATACTCAATAAGGATTAATGTATGGATGTATAATAATATTTTAAAAGTATAAATTATATATGGATATTAATCGTTATGATTATATTTCAATCAATCAGGTTCATTCTTTCTTCAGATAAATTTTTCTTTCCTCATTATATCATTACTCCTTTCTAAAACTATAAATCTTTTTATCATTCATCATAATATCGCATAGGTAGTGTTAAATCGTGTGCTTATTCTCTGGCCATTCAGTGAACTAGATGACCAAGTGCCTTCGATGTGGAAAAATTCTCGGTTCTAATCGTTAGTTGCCACCCTATCACCTCGCTAATTTTTCATTCAGCTAGAAATCGATGTCATGATACTCATTGAAACGACCGACCTGAAACACCCAGCTGGATGACATTTGTGGTCATGGTTCCAATATCAGCCGATAACAGCGGCGCTAACAGCTCGCTGTTCTGTCGTTCACTAGACGTTGAAACATTGAGAGTCGTTTATATCTCACTCAATAGTAGCTTACTGTTCTGCTAAACCAACGTAGGCTTTCTTAGAAATTAAACGTATATTCCTAAGAAGTTTGGTATCGAGTTAAGATGTAATGCCAAATCCCTGGTCTTTTGAACATAACTGGAACCAGCATATATAGAGGGACTATAATTCCTCGCGCTCTCAGGCCCCCGCTCGGCCGAGGTTCTCGTCAATATACTCTCTCACTACTTGGTCAGTCACTCACTGGCATCATTCTTATTGCCTCTAGACCAGCTCCAAGTGTTTGGGAAGCAGTCCGATAACAACTCAGTGTCCTCAATTCTTCTAGTTATTATTCCGATTAATAAAGGAAAGAAAGTTGCCTTGCTCTGCTATCGCTATCTTAACTGTTGGAATTCGCTCTCTGTTTAGCTCTATCGAACTTGGTAATTGTGGTTATTCGTGAAATTAGTTTTCTGATAATACCTACTTTATAGTGAACATACGCTTCTGAAAATATACTTGTAAATTAAATATTCACCTCATTTATATAGTACTTTTATATACTTCCGGCTGGAGACCCAGTTTTTTTCATCTTTCTTCGGGGACCGTTTGGTGTTCGCCCTAGTTAGAGGAACCTGGCTTCCGTTGCACGAGAATCTACTGGGCGATATTATATTCGCCATCATTGTAAATTGATTGTCGAGATATCTTTTATTCACCGCCTGAGTATGAGACTTACGCAGTGTGTGATATACTTATTGTGGTGTGTTGAGCGCTTGGACAATTATCAAAGCATTTGATACCGAGTATAGTAGCACAGTTGAGTCACTTGACACTCTCCTAAGCTTCACCCTCTCTCACTCATTTGGGTTTCTTACTTCTACTCTTTATGTCATTACTTATATTAGCTTTACTTTCAAATCGCTCATATATACTGGTGACTGTATGTTTGTATTGTGAGGTGCGACTTTCATTCTTTTCTGTCAATATGAGTGTGATGTTCCTCAGGGTTTCTGTCTTATCTCTAACTACTTTATTCATTAATGATCTTCTTCACCTGTACCCTTCTAACTCTATCCAACTCGATATTCCGATGACCATCCGACCTTCATTCTTTAAAACTCAATATCCAATTCTAACTCCCCACTTTTATTCTGAATTGCCCTTCGTCTTAATCTTTCCCGATTCTATTCTCGCTGGAAATACATTTGGAATAACTTTGTTGAAATTCAATTCTTTTTTAAAACCCAAACATTACAAATCTCCTTCTCCAAATACCTTCTAACTTTCCTGTCCTCTTCGAACGGTTCTGTCGTCTCTCCTGTTGACATATAAACATCCTTGGCCTTCAAATAAACAAAAAATGTCTTTGGAAACACCCCTCACATCACAACCGGTTGCTAGGGCGGCCTGCAAGAAACTGGGAGCGGCCTCAAAGAACTGTGAGACTTTCCTCCGTTTCTCAGTTGCTCCACTTACTCGTCATATAATATATAAATCAAATAAGTATTAGGCTTACAAAAGCAAATGTTATGGAGTAACTGCTCTCATTTCTGTGAGGTGTTTCGTGGTTTGTTGCGTCAAACAATGTCATACGGTCAACGGCTAATAATAGAGTGACTATAATAATACTGTTCTGTACTTTCCGTTCAACTTGACCCTTACTCGATTTTTTTGTACTTAGAGCGATTTGTGATGGCTTAATCTCATATCCTATAAGGTACCCATAGCATGCGAGGAACAAGTGCTTACTTATGATGGAGAGCGTTTTATTCACTTCGTAGCTAAATCCACCGAATTTTATGTACACTCTTGTATACAACGCGGCGCCATTCGTAGCACAATAGGTGCTGATAAATTTCTCTGTCGCGCTCACGAATCAATAAAACATGCGCATTAAATAGAAGATGATTATGTGTGTGGTTTGTTACTATTCGCGTAAATACACTTGGTGGTTCCAAGAGGCCTAGTTTGCATGTGGTACTATCCTATCTTTCCCACGTCTTAGCCTTCGTGATTTGTGAGTTACTCGTCCCTTCCATCTTCTGTAGATTTCGATACTTGTATTTAATGATCGCCTCACTTTTAAAGAACTCTTATTCGTCGCTGATTAATTGCGCTAGTAAGGGTGAATCCAATTTTGATAGTGAGATGAGTAATACATTCCCTTGCACATCTTGAATAGGAGCGCTAGTCCATAGTGGAGTTGGTTCGGTGTATCTATCTTGCTATAAATAATAAAATCTAATTTTCTCTCTATAGTAAATGTGTGTCTAGTATTTATTGTATATATTTTAATCTTGTTTATAAGTTAACACTCCTACTCACTCCATCAAAACATCATTCAGATTATCCACAAAAATCATACTCTCTTCAAGACTATTACACTCTCACAGCATGTTCATTATATGTTTGCAGATATACCAAACAACAATTTTTGACTCTATATTTACAAAACACATAACAAATTTAACTAAATTAACCTTTTTTTTAGACACTTACTATATACTATTCGTTCACCACTAATAAAATACTTAACTAATTCAACATACATGCTCTCTAGAGATACTTTTTAGTCCATTCAGTAATTGCAAAATTCCCTTCTTATCCCCCTATCGTTCCCTTTCACCTTAAATAGCTGAATACTATAAACTCAATTTCACTAAACTCATGACAGATACCTATACTCCTCATATTATCTACAACGTTATCCTTTCATCTTTGTTTCAGTCACCCTATATATATTATATAATTATATATAATGCTAGAGCAAATTAAAATTTGCCCTTTTCATAAATACATATATCATTTAAACTACCTCTCTCCTCATGTCCTCTCAATAACATTTATATTATCCTCTGACATTTTCAATACAGATATACGATTCTCATAATAACATTTTCGGCCGAAGGATGATAGGGGTGGAGCTTACTGCGATCATATTAGAACTTCTCCGAGGCTATGCATAAAGCATTCCTGGCAAAAAGAATCTAAGTGGTAGTACATACCCAGCTTACATTATGAATATACCTAACTCACCTTTATTACTCTTTTATTATGATTTCCACTCTCCGTATATATATATGTGTTTAACTTTCGTGTTATTTTTCTTTTTTCGTTGTCTCTAACTACAATTGATCATATATCCTTATGCTCCTGTGTGCTTGCAGTATTTTTTTCTCTCCTACACGTTCAAGTTGGGAGATAGATAATTATAAAAACGGGTAGGCGCATAATGGGTGCTGAGAGTTATATCAGAATTGCGGGTTGTCTAGAATATAAGAAGTCCGTTGGTGTGGATATAAGGTATGTGTGGGATTGTAATTAATATATGAATAATGTTGTTCTGGATGATGATAGTGTGGATATGTAACACTAATCACAGAATAAAGGCGAACCTATTTATAGATATAATACACTGGAAAATGTCATATCATATTACCATAACATAATATATGGATTATGGGATATATATAATTATATATATATATATATATATATAATATATACTATTATTATAATATAATATAATATATATATTAATTTATAATATATATATATATATATTATATATTAAATATTATATATATATATATATATATATATATATATATAAATATAATTTATATATATTATAATTATATATATTATAATTATATATATATATATAATATATATATTAATAATATATAATTAATATAATTATTATTTTATATTATTATTATCTAATAATTATATATATTATTTAATTATAATATTATTATTATTATTATATTATTTAAATATTTAATATTAATATATTATTATTATTTATTAATTATTATTTATTAACTTACTTATTTACTTACTAACAATACTATTTAATATATTATATTATTAAATATATTATTATAATTATTATTTATTATATATATTTTATATATTTATTATATAATTAATTATTATTATTATTATTATATGTGTATTATTAATTTATTAATTAATTATTAATTAATATTATATATTATATTATTATATATTATCTATTATTATTATTATTATTATTTAATTATCTAATTATTATTATTATTATTATAATACTACAGTAACTATTACTTATATTAATATTATTATAATTAATTAATTTAATATTTATTATATATATATTTATTATTATATTTATTATTATTATTTAAATTAATTTTATTTAATTATAACAACTATCTATCTTTAATTTATACTATATTATTTATATTATATAATTAATATTAATTATTAAATTATATTAATTTATTATTATTATTACTTTAATTATTATTTATATATTAAATTGAGTTTAATATTATTATTACATAAATTCTTAAATACCTATTGAGTTCAATATATTTAATCGGCAATAATATTATCTGGCGTGATAATTTGAGGGGGCCCCCCTAGTAAGAATATGGATAACCGGAAATATAAAATGATAATCACGAGTTGAACGATGTAAAAAAAAATAATGCCGATTTTTTAGCCGATGACTATTTGTAACTAGATGTACGAATTAATTCGTCCACACCATCACTAAATAAATAATATATATATATTATATATATATATATATATATATTATATATATTTAATTAATATAATATATATATTATATATATATTTAATAATATTATATATTATATATTATATATTTTAAATTAAGTATTATATATATTTAATTAAATATATTAATATAATATATTTATACATTAATATTAATATATAATATATATATATTAATTAATATATATATATATTAATATATATATTAATATTTATATATATTATATCATATATATACTATATATTATAATATATATATATATATTATTCTATATATATATATACTATATATATATATATATATATATATATTATTATTAATATATATATTAATAATATATATAATTAATATAATTATATTATTAATAATATATACTATATATAATTATATTATATTAATATATATATATATATATATTATAATTATTAATATTACTCTTGTTACCTTGCTATCTCATGTGAAATGAAAGATCTTTATACTTTCCTTATCAATGTTTATACGTTATTATATATTACTCATTTTCTCTTAGAATCAGAAGGATAGATAAATGAATTATTATTAATATTATTATAAAATCAAGAAAAAGTCCAAATACGAGCCTAATTATAAAAATAATATTACTATATATTAAATATATATATATATAAAGTATATATATATATTTATATTATATATAATATATACTATATTATGTGGTAAAAGCCAAATATTAAAATTTGACGTAAAGGTAAATAATATTGAGTAAATACAAGTAATCTAATATAATAAGTAATATATTATAAGTCACCTAAGAAAATCTACTTATCTTTATCATACTAATTATACATATGTTAAATTATAATTCAGTGATATATGAGGGTCATTAGAAGAGCGAGCATATTATTGAGATATAACATTTCATTCCTCAAGTTTTTATGTTAATATTTCGAGGAAACATTTACTAAATTAAGTCTTTCATCTCGAATAGTATTTTCATCTCGAATAGTATTTCCTTAGTAGTAGTTAATTTATACAGAAGTCTTTAAATGTTAGAAAAGCTTTATCTTTCTACTTTATATTATAATGAGCTAACTTCAGTAAAAGTGATGGGTAATTAATAATATGACACAAGAGGATGTTATATTATTATATTGACATATATACAAACAATATGATATGAACTAAAAGTCTTATATATACCTATTTAGTGTAAAGTTTTGTAAACAGTTATAAATAATCAACTTTTGGCTCATATAGATAAACAATATGAAAACCTTAGTTCCGGTGATATATATGTCTCGTTTTTTTTATATTTTGGTGAGTTTATATAAATTACTAAGTGGCTCATTGTTTGATGCTCATACATTAATCTAACTACTACTAAATAAATTTCCATTCTGGCTTTTATTATAACTTATAAAATATATATTCTTTACATAATTGGGCTCATTTCGATAGAGTAATTGATTTCACTAATTATTTTTATCTTAATCTCTATATGGTACAATTATCATACTCACTATAGTTATCGGTATATATGACAAATTGACTAAGGGCATGAATGTAATATATTTTTCTTTATGATATTTATAGGCCTAGATCATACTAATAATGCTGAATATTTATAAACTTGTTTACTCATAATACTTTGTGTTATTATAAAATATAACATATGTATACTGTTTTTTGTCTTTTATATATAATATAGTGATTTCTTGTTGGTGTTCCCTTTGTTATCGTTTGAGGGTTTAATTGCTAAGTGGAGTTCTAGTCTATCCTTCTTGTGAGTGTACAAGGTGTAAAGTTAATTTATTTTTTGGGTACAAAGACGCGAGTATAATCCTTGAAATATCAATAGTCTTCACACGGCTACAGATTCATGATACGCTTACAACACATTCTGCTACAATGTTTGTTAGGGGTTGTTTTAGAGACCCGTCTCTGCATTTGGAAATAGGCTTACTAAATAGTTTAGTTTATTAACTAAATATTACTTTACTAGAGATTTATGTTCCTGACAGCGACAAATTTTTATATATTTAATATAGAAATAATTTTTTTAAAATTCTGTATATCATATAGATTATTGTAAATATGAATACTTATTAAATAATATTATAAGTGTCTATAAATATTAGAGAGAGGGACCATAGGCCCCTCACCTTAGTCACCCCTAGATACGTCACTTAAGCAGTAAATATTAGGGATATATTACAAATTTCATTCATTTAATAATTGTAAGAATAATTATATCAGCTATCTATTATACATACTTATATAATATATAAATATTAAGTACTCAGTAAATTTTATGGCTGTTACAACAAATCATTTAAGTAATTTGTAAAAATTATTATCTCTTATTGATCTATATTTTAAAATAAAAAAAATAAATAACAATAATTAAATTAGATAAACTTAAAGAAAATGGAGCTTTTTATAAAGTACTCTATAAACATTCTAATTTATGAATTTATAAGGTACTCACTCTAAGAAGCTACTCATTATTTATAAAGTACTAAATGTAGAGTATACTAAAAACAATATATACTATATATAATATATAATATATATTATATATTATATATAATACTATATAATATATAATTATTTAATATATATATATATAAATATGATATTAATATATTAATATAATATATATATATATAATAATATAATATAATTAATATTATATATCATATATATATATGATTAATATATTATATCATAAATTTATATTATAATATTAATATATATATATATATAATATATATATATATATATATTAATATTATAATATATATTAATATTAATATAATATTATATATATAATATATATATATATATTATATTATATATATTAATACTATATTAATATTTAATATATATATATATCTATATATTATAAATATTATATATATAATAGTTTTTTATTATATAGTAGGAGTAACCAATATTAAATAAATTGAATCTTAAATAATTTATGTAATATTGATTATTTTTTATAAAAAAATAAATTATTAATATAAATATATACATAAATAAATATATATTTTATATACAATAATAAATTACAACGTACTTTATTTTATATTAAATAGGTTTGCACCAAAACTCTTCATAATTAACTTCTTCTAGGCTAACATACCTACTAATAATATATATATATTAATATTATTATATTTATGATATAGATTAAGGTATATTTATATAGTTATATATAATATATATTATATATATATTAATATAGTATATATTATAATATATACTATATATATAATATATATATAACTATATAATATTTATATATTATTATATATTATATATATATTAAATTATATATATATATATATATATATATATATATTATATATATTATATATTATATTTATAATATATATTATATGGTATATTAATTATATATATTATATATATATTAGTATATATATATATATAATATTAATATATATATATATATATATTTATAATTAAATATTAATCATATTACCTATAATATATTTTATATTTAATATATATATATATATATATATATATATATTATATTTAATATATATATATATTATTATATTTAATATATATATATATATATATAATATTAGTATGTATATATATAATTATAGTATTAATATATTATATAATATATATACGTATATATATATAATTATATATATATATATATATATTATAATATATATTATATATATATATATATACGGCGTTAAATTAATAACTATATATATATCTTATTATATATATATTAATGATGATATATATTACCGTATAGTATAATGCATTATATTAATAATAATTAGTATTATTAATAATATATATATATTATAATATTTATATATATATATTATTATATATATATTATATATTACCTTTTATATATATATATATCTACTAATATTTGTTTATATATTATATTAATATATTATTATATATTATATATATACATATTATCTTAATATTATTATATATATATATATATATTATATTTTTATACAATACTTATTATAATTATTTTTTATCTTAGTTGTGATAGGTAACATTATTTATATTCCTTATTGTATTAAGGTTGAAAGGTAGCATATATATGCGCAATTTATTATAAATTGAATTTTGATTTATATATTCATTTGAATATATTAAAGTGGTTAGATTGATATAATATTTTGGGAACATTGATTTTATAACCAATAAAACTCAGAACTTAAGTTGTTTATGATGTACAAATTATTTTATATATAATATTTTTAATATAATAATTAATATATTATTAAATACTATTATAATTTATAAATTTTTAATATAAATTATATTATAATTTTTATTAAATCTATATTTTGGTTCTTTTTTTTTTGGCATTTTATTATTATTTTCTTAACATACAATATTTGTATTTTATATATATTTTATTATAATTCTATGCTACATTATTTACAGAATTATTAATGTTAATATGATATATTTTAATATTGCGAATTTTTTTTTGTTATGCATTATATATTTATTATATTGTTTATTAAT
>JABUQX010129670.1:0-17451 GCA_015478945.1 Trachelipus rathkii
AGTGTTGCTGGAAAAAAAAAACTTTTTTAATAAAATCACTGATGCATAGATATTTTGTTGGCTTTTATTATTATTTGTTACTTTATCTACTATTACATATGGTTATTATCATTTTATCTATATTGTATTTACGAATCACTTATATTAATGTTCTCATATGTTTTTGAGAACCACAATATTTATATTAACAATTCATAAAACAACAATTAATTTTAAAACAAAATTATGAAAATTTACGTCAAAACCAGAAATTAAGGGATTATTCTTCATGTTATTTACTATATATATATATTATATATATCACTAAATATATATAATAATATATTATATATTATATATATATATATATTTATATACTATATATATACTTATACTATATTATATATATGGCTATATCAGTTAGGATCTTTCACCGAAATGGTATTTTTATTAAAATTTTGTATTTTTTTCCCACTTAGAAGGTTTTTTTTTAACCAATAAGCATAAAGATAAAGTTGCCAGACGCTTCAAACGGTTGTAAGAAGAAAAAGCTAATTAAAGAAATATTAAAATTTAAATCTAATGTTAAACTACGAACATAAACATACACGTTACTTAACGTATCATAACCTCACTTAATGTAATTATTTTTATATTTAAATTTTTCACTGCATTGTTTTAAAAAAAACACGCATCTGGTACCATGAGAGTTTGTAGATTTTGCTCGATAATGTACATAAAAAAAATAAAAAATAACCAAATTTTTATCTCTTTCCCCCCCCCCCCACAAACAATTTGCAGGAGAAAGATCCTACCGAAATATACAGGGTATTTCAAGACCTTACCGACAAATTGATAAGGTATATAGGTTATGTGTAGGTCAAACATTTTCGTTAAGTGAACCATCTCACCCGATGCCCCCAGAGGGGTGTATTCGTATCGGACGAGTTGCGCCGAACGTGTAGCACATGTAGGTAAAACAACAATGAAACACGTGTACAGGCACACGTATTTATTATTGATGCGGTTACAATATATATTTAAAGTGTCGGCACAGGCCTGATATCGACGTAGAAACGAAACAGCAACTCTGTCGAGCACGTGTGGGTCCTGGTTGAAGAGGTTGAAGGCGTCCTGTATTCTGTGCAGTAGATCCGCTGTATTGACTACGGGCGTCGCATAAACGATACCCTTAACGTGCCCCCACATGTAGAAGTCAAAAGGAGACAGATCCGGCTACCGCGGTGGCCAGGCAACAGGTACCCCCGGCCTATCCATTGTTCGCCGAAGACGGCCGTGAGCTGTGCCCGAGCATCGATGCAGAAGTGGGGGGGGGCCATCATGCTGGAACCAGATATGCGGTCGCACGGCCGGATATAGAACCCCTGGCTGGTCCTGCAATGTCGTCTGCAGAAACTATAGGTAGACCGCACCTGGTAGCCTTTGCAGGAGAACGACGGGACCTAACAGGTGTTAGCCAACAATACCTGGGAAGATGTTGACGGAGAGCCAGTGTTGGTGACAACGTACGGCTATAGCATACGGGTTCTCGTAGTTCCATACGTGGCTATTCCTGGAGTTGAAATAGCCGTCCAGTGTAAAGATCACCTCATCTGTGAAGAGGACGTATCGGGGGAAGGCAGCATTTTGAGTAGACTGCCGGAGAAACCACCGTACAAAGTCCAGACGTGGTGCATAGTCGGCAGGCCCCAAGGTTTGTACCCTGCACAGGTGGTACGAATGGAGGTTGTACTCCCGCACGATTCTCCACACTGTGGGGTGGCTTGCGTGCATAGCATGCGCCACACTACGGCGTGCTGGAGGACCGGTGTTGTTAAACATCTCAACGACGGCATCCTTTTCGAGCACGGTGTCTGCACAGCACGAATGCCACCACCGACCTTGCTATAACGGAGGGTACCCTTCTCCCGCAGGCATCTTACGACGGACGCAAGCGTTGTATGGTGAGGATGGCTTCTGTTGGGGTGCCGTTTCACGTAGATGCGACGGTCTCCATGTCCATTCCCCTCTCCTACCTAACACATTACCATGTTCTGTAGCTCAGTGTAGCTGTACCCTCAATGTTTTATAGCAACACGCACTGCACTATACGTAACAACGGGCACCGGTAACTGCTTACCCACGCTATAGGCGCTTACACATCACGCACACATATCGGTCTGCGCACGTCTTCCGATGCGACTCCCCCTCTGGGGACTTGGGGAATGTTCATTTAACTTAAAAAATTCACCTAAAATAGCTAACCTATCTACCCTTTCAATTTGTCGGTAAGGTCTAGAAACACCCTAATTATATTATATATATATATATATACTATGATTATACTATATATTATATATATAATTTAATATATATATAGATATAATATATATATATATATATATATAATATATATATATATATATACTATACATATATATAGTATATATAATAATAAATAAATATATATATAATATATATATATTATATTATATACTATATATATATATATATACTATCTATATATATTATATAATATATATATATATATAATATTATGTATATATATATATATATTTTTTTTTTTTTTTTTTTTTTTTTTTTATATATATAGTAGTTATATATTATTATATACTATATATATATATACTTACTATATATATTATAATATATACTATATATCATATTATATATATATTATATTATATATATATATATATGGAGAGAGAGAGAGAGAGGCGTAAATTTCATTCTCTTTCCCCCAACTTTAATTAATAAACTTTGGTTTACTTCTACTTGTTCTCGTGATATTTGCCACAGTTACACTGCCTCCAGAAATTCATCATCGTCTTCAAATCCAGAAAGACTTACATTTCATCCTAGAATTACATTTTATTAACTCTCCGAGAACCTAAAAATTTTTCTTCGTAGAAAATGAAACAATCTTTCTGGTTCCTCTACCTCACACTGTCCCTGGTATTTTGGAATTTTAAAATTTCAACTCTGACTGACTTTGCTTCTTCTTCTCTCCCTCTTCTTGTACCTCTTACAGTAATGCTGCGGTCTTAGCTTCTACTAATGCTGAATTCTTTCCTCAACCCTTTGTCTCTACTTCCACTCTAGACAGTTCTGGAGCTATTCCTCCTTCCCCACCTTCCTACTCATTTATTCCTGACATTGCAATTTCTTCTAAAATCGTATTTCTCTCTCTTTCTCTCTCTCTCTCTCTCTTCTCTCTCTCTCTCTTTCTCCTCCACTCTCTCTTCTCCTTCTCTCTCTCTTCTCTCTCTCTCTCTCTCTCCTCTCTCTCTCTCTCTCTCTCAGCTTAACATTAACAAGTCGTATGGTTCTGAAGGTATCCTTCCTGTGGTTCTCAAAACTTGTGCTTCAGAGCTTGTATCCTACTTTGGCTAACTGTTTCGTCTCTGTCTATCAACTTCATTCACGCCTCCTGCTGGAAGAGTGCACTAATTCCACCTGTACTGAAGAAAATCCGCGCTAGTCAACCATCCAATTATCCTTCTATCACTTTAACTTTTGTTCATTTTAAAGTTTTCGAATCAATCCTTGGCGGGAAGATTTAGAAACATCATAAATTTAATCTTATCTCTGATAGCCATTCAGTACTTCTTCCGGAAGAAAAGCTCAATTAGTGGTCCTTCCTTTTTCTCTAATTTTTGGTCTTCTGCTTTTCGGCATTTCTGTGAATCTTTTTCTGTGGCCTTAGGCATATCGAAGTCTTTTTTATGGAGTCTGGCAGAAAGGTTTAATTTCTAAACTTCCCTCTTTCGGTATCTGTCATTCTCTCTATAGCTTTTTCTGGAGTTCCTTTCCAGTCGTTCTTTGGCTACAGTTGTAAACAGCAACCATCCATCTTTCAAGTCTATCATTAGTGATGTTTCTCGGAATTCTTTTCTATCTCCAACACTTTTTATGTTTTTCATTAATGATCTATCTGTTACTTTACCTCCTATCCACTGTTATGCCGATGACCCCATTCATCATTACTCCTTCCAATATGAAAGAATTTTAGCTCACCAGCAATTGGTGATGCTAAAATGGCGACCTTGGAGAAACTGATCTTTAATATTTTTCATACCTCTAGTTGAGTTTAAGAAAACATGTCTCTTTTCAAAACACCAATAGCACAGATTTTTCATTTCTCTCTCTCTACTTTACAATCTTCCACACAATTATAATATCTTTTTGATACCACACAACTCAAATTTTATTTCGTTCTTAATATTCTTGATACTTAGTCTTATAATGATCTTCCCTTTAAAGATCACATTATATCTTTCCAAACAAGCATCTAAGAGGTTGGGTGTTCTGAGGTGCCTTTGAAACTTCTCACCTCAGAGAAAAAAAAATTTGCTCTTTATTTCGAGCAAGAAGATAGTCTAGTATTCTATTGTAACATACCTGGATTAGTAGAAGCATTTGGGATCGAATGCAATAAAGATGATTGGAGACTCTTCACTGATTCAACCAAGAGGAGCTTGAACATTGGTAACATATACGCTTCATTTCCAGTTGGATATTCGGTTTATCTCAAAGAAAGCTTTGAAAATTTAGGGGTTGTGTTACAGAAGATTAAAAACTTCGATCACGAGTGGATGATTTGCGGTGAGTTGAAGGTGTCAGGTGTATTACTAGGACAGCAAAGTGGGTTCACGAAATTCCCTTGTTTTCTGTGCCATTAGGACAGTTGGGCACGGGATCAGCATTGGACAAGAAATGTTTGGCCATAACGAAGAAATCTCGAACCTGGGAGCAAAAACATTCTTCATTTAAGTTTGGTGGACCAAAAAAATACTACTTCCACCACTGCACATGAAATTGTGCCTTATGAAGCCATTTGTTAAAACCATCTCAAAAACTGAATCATGTTATCAGTACCTATAAAGAAAATTCCCTCAATTGTCAGACGAAAAATTGAAAGAATGTGACTTTATTGGGCCCTACATACGAAAACTTATGCAAGACCATAATTTTGAAACAGTAATGAACTCAAAGAAAAATGATGTTTGGACTGCATTTGAACAAGTAGTTTGAAATTCCTTGGGAACGAGAAAGACCAAAATTACGAAAATATGGTTCAAAATATGTTGAGAACATTTGAAGAACTCGATTGCAATATAAGTCTGAAGGTTCATTTTTTATATTCTCACCTGATTTTTCCCCCCCGAAAATCTTGGATTAGTTAGTGAAGAACAAGGTGAGTGTTTCAAACAAGTTATTAAAGAGTTGGAAAAACGATACCAAAGTCGTTGGGATGTTAACATGACTGGAGATTACTGCTGGTACCTCCATCGAGAAACTCTGAAAAAAATTGCATATGAGGAAGAGCTACACCCGATCTTTTACCAGCAAGAAATTGAGATAAAACAAACCTTTGGATTCCTAAGAAAAAGGATTGTACCTACCCTAAATTCCACCGTCACATTGTTGAAAGATATAATATTTTGTAAGTACAATTTTACTTTTTTTTATATACCATTACCTTTCCCTCTACTGCACTACATTTTAGCTTTAATTTGGCCTAGAATGGAAAAATGGTTTGTGATAGGAGACAACTGATTGGATATTTGGAATCAGCACCTCAAAATATAAAAGAATCGGCTTAAATTATGAAAAATGTTTTTAAAAAAAAATTTTTGGTATGCCTGTGTAATGAAAAAATAATGGTGGAGATATGTGATGGAAAGTAAATTTATTAGTTCAAGGTTAATGTATGTAAATATGGAATTGATGAATGAAAATTAGATATTTGTAAGTGCATATGTCCCTGTAAATGACAGTTCATTAGTTTTAAGGGAGGTGTTTTGGAAAGAACTAAACGATTGTTTGGATAATTTTAATAGCAATTATAAAGTGTGTTTGATAGGCGATTTAAATGCAAGGGTGGGTGATATAGAAGTAAAAAGAATAGTTGGTCCTTTTTTAGTAAGTGGCAAGAATGAAAATGGGGAAAAGTTGCTGGAATTATGTGCTACCAGAGATAGAATAATTGGAAACGGATGATTTAATAAAAGAAGTATTCACAAATGTACAAGACTTAGTGAAATACCGGTGATCGTGTGGTCGCGCTCTGATTGACTATATTTGTGTAAAGCAAAGGAAGAAAGATAGGTTGCTGAATGTGAAAGTTTTGAAAGGAGAAGCTGGGGTATATCTGATCAAGTTATAAGAGCAGAGAAATTAGAAA
Organism: Trachelipus rathkii; assembly: GCA_015478945.1. Classification (NCBI taxonomy): domain Eukaryota; kingdom Metazoa; phylum Arthropoda; class Malacostraca; order Isopoda; family Trachelipodidae; genus Trachelipus; species Trachelipus rathkii. The sequence continues at coordinate 6,188 of JABUQX010129670.1, forward strand.
ATAAAGAATATTCAATAGAATGTGACAGGTTATTTGAAGAAATAATGGGAATAATGAAAGAAAGAGCGATAGAAAGAGTTCAAGAAGAATGAAATCATTTTAAGGGAGCAATAATGATAATTACAAGGCAAGTTTGCGGCGTAAAGCAAAAATTAGTAGGAAAGTAAAATAAAATGCAGTGAATGGTGGAGTAAAGAAGTGGAGTCAATTATTAAAAGGAAAATGGAAGTTTTAGCAAGACATTTGGCTTTTAATAGCCAGAAAGCCTGGGAGGAATATATGAGGATGCGAATTGAAGTTTAAAGGAAAGTAAAAGTTGCAAAGAAAAGGGCGTAAGAAAGGTGGATTGGAAACAAATAGTTGATAATTATTGAAAAAGAAGTGAACTATTTTGGAAGGAGATCAAAAAGGTTCGAAAGAAAAGGGAAGATGTTATAAATAGTTTAAAGACTCTGGACAGGAATGTGTTTCAGGATGATACGGAAGTTGATGAAAGATGGAATGAACAATTCGAGGAATTACTAAATGCTGGGAGGGTGTTTGAAGATGAGGAAGAAAACAAGTTAGAGTTTCAGAATATTAGGGATTAAGAGACAAGGTGTGAAAACGTGAGATATATTACAAAGAATGAAATCGTAAGTGATTTGCTGAAAACTAAAAGAGGAAAACCCTCAGGTTTGGGTTCCATACAAGCAGAAATAAGAAAGGGGAAATTGTGTCGTGGAGTGGCTAAGGAGATTATTTAATGCTTGCTTAAGATTAAGATTAGCAAGACTTCTTTCTTGCTGAAGAGGAATGTTCTAATTACAAAGGAATAAGTTTTTCAAGGAATTGGGAAAAGAGCTGAAGAAAAAAAAACAATTTTGGTGGAATTGATTTGAATCTGTATGAGGGTCATTGGGAAATAAGAATTTTACCTTTTGCTGATGATGCTGTATTGGTTACTGGTTGGTTGTTTGAACAATTGTGCCAAGGAAAAGGATTATAAGTTAATCCTGGTAAAAGTAAAGTTATGAATATTAGTGCAAAAGCTAATGAATTCGATTCTCAAATTGGGTTGGAAATCAAATAAGGGAAATGGGGAAAGCCTAACAAAGACTACAATCTTTAGGTATTTAGGAATGTATATTGAGTCCTTGGGAGTGATGAAACAAGAGATTGACCATAGAATTGCTGAGGATGAAAGAGTAATAAATAGCCTTAGAGAATTATGGATAGAAGTAAATTTATCTGGGAAGGTAAAAATGAAATTGTTTGAGTGTATATTTGTTCCAACTCTTCTGTGTGAATGCAAGAGGAGGACATTAAATTTTAAAATAAAAAAATATTTGAGGTTTTGGAAATGAAAGGTTTACGAGATATTTGTGGAGTAAAGAGAAGAGATAGGATTAGGAATGTTCTGATAAGAAAAATATGGAAAGAGCAAATCAAGGGGTATTAAGATGGTATTGATACGTGTTTAGAATGAATGATTAATGATAGATTGTCTAAGAAATTTTTTTATATCCGAAGTGGTAGGCAATATGCGAAGAGGCAAACCCAAATGGTGATGGGGAGATGATGTAAAGTAACTATTAATAAATAGAAAAGGGCATTGGTATAGATGAAGGTAATAGAATAGCAAATGATGTTATCACTTAAAGGAGACTTGAAACCATTGGGAGTTCCGTTGCAATTGTAAAACCTGGAACAATGCAAATAAGTGAGCAGCATTCCAATTGGAAATTAACACCTCTCCGTAGCTATGTGGGTAGAACCATATAAATAAATATATATATATATATATATATATATATATATATATATATATATATATATATATATATATATATATATATATATATATATATATATATATATATATGATATAATATATATATATGATTCTAACACTTATAACTCTTACACTTTTGCTATTCGAATACAACTAAATAATAAAGATTTCAATTTTGCGATCATAAGTTTCTCCTCTCCTTTTGAAGATTGGGGAAATTTCAAAATAAAATCTCACGGGAATGGAAAATATATGAGTATCAAGTCAAAGTTTTCTTTTTACATTTTTTTCCTATTTCCAGTGAGAAAAGAACGATCTTCTCGCATTGAAAATGACTGACAGCGTTGATTAATTATTTGTTCAGTCAAATTTATCAATAGTTGCTGAGTAATTGCTTTATATTACAAAGGCAAAGCTTGAATGAAACGTTTGCTGAATTATTTTTTTCTTAAGGATAAAAAGATTTAATTCAATTAAGAATTCAATTCAATTAATGAAAAGTTTGCTGAATTATTTTTTTCTTAAGGATAAAAAGATTTAATTCAATTAAGATTCAGACTTGCAGAAGTAATATGAGGTCAGAGATCTCAGAGTTCATTTGTATTTATGAACTTCGAATAAAATTTGGAACTTTTTCTTTATCTTTAGAATTTGCTAAGCAATCTATTAATTTCTCTATAGTTTAGAGTTTTCCAATTTATTTATTAGTTATTTGGAAAGTAAAAACTTAAAAGTATTATAAATATCATTTTCACGTCAAGCATATAAAATTTCAACCTTTTCAGCGCGTTTTATTGTTAATACAAGAGCACAAAATTTAAATACTTTCCGAATGAATTTACGATATAAAAGAAAAAAGCTTCGAAAGCAACACGCGCATTTAAAAATCCAATGCCAAAGATTATCTCGACACAAGGGAAAATCTTTCATTTTCCATCAACATAAAAACGCCTTCAAAATAAACTTCTATCATACTACAAGCTGAAAACTTGCAACTACCAATCACCATTTCTGCATCTTGAAAGTAATAAACAAACATAATAATACAATAAAATGAAATCCGTTTGGGTTTAAAAAGTTTTACTTGTAACGAACACAACATTCATATGAGAAACTCTTTTCTCATTATTCATTTTAAAGGAAGCATTCAGATAACTATATATATATATTATATTATATATATATATATATATATATATATATACTATACTATAATAATATATCATATATATAATATATATATATATAATATATATATTATATATTATATAGTATATATATATATATATATATATATATACATATAGTATATATAATATATATATATTATATATATATATATATATATATAATATAAGTATATATATAAGTAATATATATATCATATATATATATATATATATATATATATTATATATATAGAATGTTGTACCAAACAATGTGTGCGGCCTCACTGTGGACAAGGGAACACCTAAACAATAGAAAACGTTTATGTAGACATGTGTCCCGAAAACCATTATTTTATGAGATACAGGTGTGTTAAATTAAAAGAATGTTGATAGTTATATATTATTATTTATTATTGTGCCTCTACAGTCATCGCTCTATAGCAATGAAACGTTTTTTTAATGACAAAAGATAGAAATTGTGAATTATAAAAATAAAAAAATAATAAGAAAAGGAATTAAAGATTTGATGACATCCAATGAGTTCCATACAATTTTTCCTATGTTTCAGCTGTCATTAAAGGAAGTGTTGAAAATGGCCACCTTCTTGCCTTAATGCCAGATTTCGCAATTACATACCAAAAACAAAACTACCCAAACTTCTCCAACATAGGAAATGCTAATTCTTTAACCCAATGACATAGTATGGATTTATCAAGCTTTTACAAACGTTTTCCAAAATAAAACCCACCCCCTAAAGCCCCCTTTATCCCAAAACCACTCTAGCCAATACAATATTATACATAGCCAACAGTTTTTAACAATCAATAAAGCCTACCTAATATTACCTGAATAAGAACATAACTTAACCTATCATACTTACATATGAACAAACTGCCTCCATACTGCCAAAGTTCAGTGAGTAATTCGATGAAGTTCCTAACATTTAACATGTAAACTTAGCGTACGCCCCAACTTTCGACATATCTATAACACTAACAATATATTTAAACATTGACATAGTAATTGATAAATTATCATAACCTACACCTAACTATAAACTGACAACTAATAAATGCCTACATAACAAAGTTTACACGTCAATAAAGCTAACATAGCATAACTGAACTAAAAACATAATGTAAAACAACATACCTACAATACCTTACGTATGAATAAAACTGCTAACATTCATAAAGTTCCATACTTTTCAAAAGGTAAAGTAGCTAACTTACAGCGGCAAAACTCAATCTAACCCCACTTTCCAACATAGCAATGCTAATTTTACATTGCATAGTAATATTTAACAAAACTTAATCAAAAATTAACATCATAACCTAACATAACCTAACATACTGAACTACGGATAAATGCTAGCACAACAAAGTCTTCAAATCATTAACAAAGCCTACATAACATTACTTAAACTAAGAACATAACAACACTTAGCATACCTGCTACGTACGAATAAACTGCTCTCATTAACAAAGTTCTCAAAGTTTCAAACAGTAAAGTAACTAACCATTGACATAAATTAGGCGCACTATATCCCATTTCTTTCTCCTCGATTCACAGTAGCCAAGATCGCTCATTCCTAACATAGTAATATTTATCCGTATCATAACGACGTTATGAACAAATATTGAACTACAATATAAATGCTAAACATAACAAAGTTTTTAGCTTATCAACAGCTGTCAACATAAACTTTTACCATTGCTAACATAACATAACGTGACATAACATACCTAACATATCTTACGTACAAATAAACTGTTTTCATTAACAAAGTTCTGTGCTTATCAACAGTAAAGTAACCAACATAACATCACAAAATGTATCCTACTCCCCCACTTTTCCAACATATCAATGCTAGTTCTACATTGGCATTGTAATATTTAACAAAACATAAAAAAAAATTATTTGAACCTAATCTAAACTAACTAACGAATAAATGCTAACGTAACAAAGTTTTAACATCAGCAAAGCTGACATAATATCACCTAAACTAAGAACATAACATATCTTACGTACGAATAAACTGCCAACATTAACAAAGTACACTGATTAATATCGGTAAAGTAAGTAACATTGTATCACAAAACGTAACCTACTCCCCTACTTTTCTATCATATATATAACATACCAATGATAATTTACCTTTATTCTTATTATGCGAATATTTAAACATTGTATTTGACGAAGTAAACATACGGGTTATGCACTCTGTGATTTTCGTCTATCTACAACCATTTCCAAGTTTTGGGGCTCAGTCTCATCCTTACACGGGCGTAGCTGCGCTTAAATTCAGCTCTCGGAAGGCAACATCACCAACTGTTGGGGTATTAAGTTTGAGGGAGATATGATATATCTAAGTAGTTCCTCCTCAGAGATTCGAAGGGTTACCAAATTTGAAAAGGATACGACGTCTCTAAGAAGTAGCTCTTCAGAGATTGCACCAGCATACTGCTACAACAAGTTTCCGTAATTATGGCTATGCCGAGGTTACGTCATCACCTATAGGTCCATTAAATTTCAACCTTTTATGTGCTCTCGAATCCATAAAAAGGCGATCTTAAAACTTTATGATAGCTACAGCCCATTCGGGGGGTGCAGCCCCAAGTAACCTCGTCGTAGACGAAGTTACGTCATCTCCTATAAGTATACCAAATTTAAATCCTTTACTTTCCAAGAAGTAATTCCTCAGAGATCGAACCAGCTGAACCTAGACAAAACATACGTAACCTCGTCTACGACGAAGCTTAACCATCATTACCTATAAATATATCAAGTTTCAGGGGGATACGATAACTTTACCCTTACTAAAAAATGGGAAAATAAAAAGAATCCTAAAATGGGTTCGCAACCTCAAATTTTGGGATCATAGATCCCAAAGTCGGACTCGGTGGGAAAAAATATACAATCTGGTTAGACGCAAAGCCGAAATTCTTATTTATTCCAACATAAGCGCTATTTTGTGGCTCTTTTTTTTTAGCTAACTTTTTTACGGTTCTGCTTTTTTCAACAAGTCGATATTGCCGCACTATACTAAATATATACATATATATAAATATATATCATATATATATATATATATATATATATATATATATATATATATATAAATATATAACTATATATATATATATATATATATATATATATATATATATATATATATCATATATATACTATATATATATATCATATAGAGAGAGGAGAGAGAGAGAGAGAGAGAGAGAGAATGGCTAGTCCCTCGGTGTGAGTTATTTTATTATAAAGGTGTCAACGCAGTGGGAATAGCGGTGAGGCCTTTAATTGATAAAATTAATGTAAACTTTGCCACGTCCCTCGATAGTGGTACACGGGATTTTGGGAGGCGGGCAAAGCACTTACAGTCGGTCAGACCTAGTGCCACCAACACACAGGTGCATCACCGAAACATACGAGGCCCGGCACTTATGAAATTATTTTTTTTTTTTTTTTTTTTTTAATTTTAATATATTTATATACTATATATATATATATATATATAATATATATATATATATATATATATATATATATTATTATATATATAATTTATCTATATATATATATATATATATATATATATATTATATATATATATATATTATATATAGTTTTATATATTATTTATATATATATAATATAATCTATTAAATATAAAGTAAATTAAATTTTAATTTATATAATATATAATACTATATATATATATATATATATATAATATATATATATATATATATATTTATATATATATATATATTATATATCCATACATATATATATATTTAATATAGTATATATAATATATCTACTATATAAATATATACTATATATATATATAAGTAATATATATATTATATATATATATATTATATTATATATAATATTATTATATATTAATATATATATAAAAGATAAATTTTGAAGGGAATCTATTAACACGTTCAACCCCTTAAAAAAAGACGAAATATTTCTCGTAAATTATTATTTTTTTCCTAAAAGATTGAGTCTCCGCCTCTCATACGAGAGGACGCTTGTTCAAATCCTCCCGCGTAGCAGTTGGAGTTTTATCTACCTGGGGGCAAGAATTAAAACTCGACTGCGACACGTTGGTGCGCTGGTCTTGGGATAGCGTCTTAAAGTTCGATTCCCTGTGGTCCCCCTGTGTTACCCCCTGCATAGGGGATAAGGCACGTTAAACGCGTATTTTTTTTTAGTTTAAATATATATTAAATATTTATCTATATATATTATAATATATAGAGTCTCACATATAGATGCGAAGACCCATTTCGGCGAACCCCGAAGGTGTGTGTAAGCGGTTACATAAGGGCTCAGCCCTTAGGGAACTAAAACTTTGAAAATTGGCTTTAAACCTAAACATATGGGGTAATTATTTTTATTTAATGACTGCATTTCTTTATTAAGGGTGAACTCAAGCTTTCGTGCACCTCTATCAAGAAACTGAGAGACTATCATACTTTCATGGTCTGGATAGATTTTGGGAATGAATTTGGTTGGTTGTTTGTTCGGTTTTTAATTGATTGAAGTATTTTGAAGATAGGATTATTGAATTTTGTAAAGAGTCTATTTTAAATTCACCAGGTTGTTTGTTGAAATTATTTTTGTTGTAAATGTATACCGATTCTATTATTTTCCTTTTTTGGGTGTTATTGGTGTTTTTTAATATAGTGGTATTATTGATGTTTATGTTGTGATTTTTTTGGGATCTGTGGTGAGTGAGAGCGGAATTTGTGTTGTCTTTAATAAGGTCTTGTTTGTGTTGGTAGGTTCTTCTATGGAGGTCGTTTGTTTCGCCTATGTAAACGGAGGGACAGTTGAAGCAGGGGATTTGATATATCGCAATGGGTTTGGAGGTTGTGTTGATTTGGGGATGACAGTAGTGTTTGAGGGTGAACGAATTATTTTGAGTGACTATGATAGATTTTGGTAAGAGTTGTTTAATGTTTTGGTCAATTTTGTAGGGTAGAGGAAGGAAGGTTTTGTTTAGGTTGGTATTGGTGCAGGGTGGGTGGTAATATTTTTGTTTGGCTTTTTGGTATGCTTTATTTATTATATAGGGTGGGTAATTTAATTTTGTAAATGTGGGAATACAGAGTTTAGTTTCGATTTTGAAGATGATTGAGGGGAACATATGTGGAAGATTCTAATGTATAAGGCTGTAACAGCACCTATCAAAATCCATCATAGTCACTCAAAATAATTCGTTCACCCTTAAACAACCCACATCACAAAACCTTAAAACCCATTGCGTATTATCAAATCCCTGCTTCAACTGTCCCTTGCCGTTATACATAGGCGAAATAACGACCTCCATAATAAGAAACCTACCCAACACAAACAAGACCTTACCTTAAAGACAACAAAAAATCCGCCCTTCTCAAACTCACCACAGTTCCCAAAAAAATCACGACATAAACATCAATAATACCCCTATATTAAAAAACACCAATAACATCTAAAAAAGGAAAATAATAGAATCGGTAAATACATTTACAACAAAATACTAATCTAAGCGAAACAACCTGGTGAAATTATAAACATAGACTCTTTACAAATTCATTAATCCACATCTTCAAAATACTTTCAATCAAATTAAAAACCGACCACCAATAACCCAACTAAATCCATTTTCGCCAACATCTATTCCAGACCATGAAAGTATGATAGTCTCTCAGTTTCCTGATAGAGGTGCACGAAAACGTGCACGAAAGCTTGAGTTTACCCTTAATAAACAAATGTAAGTTCATTACTAAAATAATTACCACTTAACGTTTAGTTTTAACGCCATTTTTAAAGTTTTTAGTTCCCTAGTGCACATATATATAATATATATTATATATATATTATATATATAATATATATATATATATATATACTATATTATATATATATATATATATATTATATCTATAATATTTATATATATATATATATAATATATATATATATAATATAATAATATATAATATATATATAATTATATATATATATATTATATATATATATATATATATATTATATATATATATACTATATATTTATATAAATATATTATAAATATAATTATATATATATATATATATATATAATTATATATATTAGTATATATATAATATTATTAGTATATATAATATAATATATATATATATATATATATCTATATCGTTATATATATATATATATATATATATCATGATATATACTATATATATATATATATATATATATATATATGTATATATATATATATATATACATATATATATATATATATATATATTTAATAGTATAATATATATATATATATATATAAATACTATATATAATATTATATATATAATATATATATATTCTATATTATATATATTATAATATTATATATATATATATATATATATTATATATATATATATATATAGTATTATATATATATATATATATATATATAATTATATATATACTATATGATCTTAAGATTTTTAGTTTCCGTAGTGCATATATATATATACATAATATATATATATATATATAATATATATATATTATAGTATATATATATATATATATTATATAGTATATATATATATATCATATATATCATATATAATATATATATATAGATTTCAAATAGTGCCGGGCCTCATAATGTTTTTGGTGATGGTGTGTGTGTGGGCACTAGTCTGGACCGACTGTAAGTGCCTTGCTTGCAGCCCCATAATATCCCGTATACAATATCGAGGACGTGGCAAAGTTTATATTAATTTCATCATGTAATGGCCTCACCGTTATTCCCATGCGTTGCACCTTATAATAAATATATCGCGCCTAGGGTTTAACAATTTCTCTATAAATTTGAAAACTTACGATTAAGTAGTTTCATATATATAATATATATATATATATATATATATATATATATATATATATATTTATATTACCTCCTTATATATATATTATATATATATATATATATATATATATATATATTATTATTATATATTACTGATACCATGAGCGGTGGGCATCGTTACTCAAAAAGTAGTTCCGTTATCTTTACTCCGTTACTCGGAAAAAAGTAGTTGCGTTTCGTTTTTCCGTTTTTTTGAAAGGAAAAGTAACGAAAGTGCCGTTACTCCGTTACTCCGTTACTTTTTGCTTTTCAATATAACATTAATTACGGCATTTCTTGGGCAATTTTTAAATTTGTTTGTGTATTTAAATGTTTCAACATTATCATTAAATTAATTATTAAAAAACACTAACCCTCATGTAAGACCGGCCTAGCTTTGCCACAAGACTTAAAGTCCTTTGCAATCCACCAACGATATCAATTGCACCAGGCACCTTCCCGCCACCAACGAACTTTCCTACTACACTCTGGCATCATCCCGTTCCTTTTCATCCAAACATCGTAACATACTAAATTTTAGGGAACCGTCACGACACTTGTTTCGCGCTGCTCAACCATCTAGCATAACTTCACACCGAGGAACTGTCCAACAGCCTTCTGAAACCATAACGCTTACTCTTATTCGTTTACCTTCAAAACATCTCCTTTTACAAGCACATGGACCAAATCTCTCTACAAATACCTCTCCAAACTCTTCTCAGATTCGCACCAAAACCAGTTCTTTTGTCATCCGCATATAATAGGTTAGGGCATCCTCCACTCTATTCCATTCTCCTTCATTCTAACTCAGATTGTGGAGTAATGGAGTCCGAGTCGCGGAGTCGGGAGTCGGTAATTTTTGAAGAGAGTGGAGTCGGAGGTGGAGTCGGTAAAACGACTCCCCCACCCTGATTCTAACACCATCCCCTGACCCCCACCTCTAATTCTTTTATAACCCAATCCATATACAAATTGAATAACCAAGAAGACATAGGACATCCCCTTCCTCCTTCCGCTATTAACATTAAACCAATCATTCACTCCATATATTTCTTACCACGTTTTACTATCGTCATATCATACTTTTGATTCATTCAGAAGCTTACCCACCACCAACACCTTATATCAATAACACCTGCCATAGGAGCAAATACAGAAAACCTAAATACAATTTTTCTTCTCCTCCCCTCATTTTCTCAATCATATTTGTTTCAAATGTAAAGATTTGATCCGCACATCCTCTAGCCACTTCTTAACGCACCTTGTTCTCCAATCAGTCCTTCAGCGTCCCTCGACGCATTCTTTCGACCAAACTATAAGTATATATCTTCCCTACTACACTTAATACACTAATTTCCCTATTACTTCCCTACAGTTAACC
>JABUQX010129671.1:12500-15000 GCA_015478945.1 Trachelipus rathkii
AATTGAATTCATTAACTCACTTGAATATACAATCCAAACATACTTGCATAACACGAAGGTAGTAATTGCTGGTGACTTCAACATTGATGTAGGTAATAATAGCCCTTCGCTAGGCAGCAACGCGCTATCAAATATAATGATGTCAAACGGCCTGATCAACTACATAACGGTGCCTACCCGCCCTAATAACAATGACGACAGAAACCCAACGCTAATTGATCATGTTTGGAGTAACCTAGAAGCTGATATCAAATCTTTTGTAATAAAAACAGATATGACGGATCATTACCCCTGTATTGTAAAATTTTTCATTAATAAAACACGAACACTTACTACCATAAATTATAGGCAGGACGATGAAAATTGCAGACGTACTTTTATAAGTAAGTTAAATGAGGTTGACTTTTCATACATACAGAATGACCAGATTGACATCCATTCAAAACTTACCTGCTTTATAAACTCTTTAAATACATGTTATAATGATTCATTTCCTTTAAAAACCAAAACATTAGGATCAAAGAGGATTAAAAATCCATGGATAACATCAGGTATAAGAAACTCAATAAGTCAAAAACATAAACTCTACAGAAATTATAAAGGAGGTATCATACCATTTCAATTATATAATAAGTATGAGAAACAATTGAAAATTGTTTTGAAGAAAGCAAAAAAGAAATATTACAATAGTAAATTTAAAAATGTATATGAAGACCCAAAATCAACTTGGGGATTAATTAATGATCTAGTCAACAAAAGTAATTCAAAAAAAAGCAAAATAAATGAAATAAACAAAAACGGAGAAATATTAAAACAACAAAAAGAAATTGCCGATGAACTTAACAATTACTTCGTAAATAATGGCAAACTAAATGTATCAAACATGCCACTTAGGCATACCTCATTTGAAACCTATTTGGGAGACTACGGTTCTCTCTTTTCATTTGAAAATGTTACGGTCTCAGAAGTCAAAGCGATCATTACTGAACTACAAAATAAGAAATGTGATACTCATACCATTCCCAATCACATTTACAAAATCATAGCTGACATAATTGCCTCGCCCCTAAAAGATCTCTTTAACATCTCATTTAACAAGGGAATTTTCCCAGAAATCTTAAAAGTCTCACGTGTCACACCTGCACATAAAAAGGGTGATAAAACTGATCCTAAAAACTATAGACCGATTTCAATTACACATACCATTAGCAAAATACTCGAAAAACTAGTATTAAATCGAATAATAAATTATCTTAATACGAATAATATTATCAACGACTTTCAATTTGGTTTTAGAAAGAACAGATCAACAACTGAAGCCCTTGTTTGTTTGACTGAAAAAATATATGAAAATATAGAAAATAAAAATTCAACTGCACTTATATTATTGGATCTTACAAAAGCTTTTGATACAATAGATCATGATATACTACTTAACAAAATGAATAAGATGGGAATAAAGGGAAACACACTACAATGGTTTAAAACATATCTTAGTGGAAGATCTCAGTATGTGAAAATAGGTGAAACATGCTCTGAACCACTACAAACAACTTGCGGTGTTCCACAAGGATCTATTCTTGGCCCATTATTATTTACATTGTATACCAATGATGTATTTAATTCACACGACTCTTTCATGGTTTCATTTGCTGATGATATTTCAATATTAATAAAGGATAAAAATCCGGCTACACTATCACTAAAAGCAGCAGACGTCTTAAATAAGATCACAACATGGATAGATTCTAATAAACTTTCACTAAACTTGCAAAAAACGTCATACATCATAATAAGCAACAAAACTATAGCTGATAATTTCAACATAAAAATTAAAGGAGTTGACTTGAAAAGAGTCACAAATGCTAAAATACTTGGGGTAACGTTAGATGAAAAAATGACATTCAAAGAACATATCAACCAGCTAGTGAGTAAACTAGCGAAATATATGTATATACTAGTCAAATTGAAAAAATTCATTCCTTTATATATATTGAAGAAGATATACTATGCACATATACACCCACATCTATTATATTGTCTTCCAGTCTATGGCATAGCTAGCAAATCAGCTATTAATTCGGTTATTTTGATGCAAAAACGCTTCATCCGACTGTTAAGCCCAACTAAAAACTTCTATGAGCATACAGCACCTTTATTTAAAAAACTTAAAATGTTACAATTTGAAGACCTATTGAAGTTATCTCTATTAAAGGAACAGCACAAGATACTACAAAATAAGGCATGTAACTTCCTAATATCTAACTTTCATAATAACCAAATTCAAAGAGATATAAATCTAAGAAATAGTGCTCACGTAAATCCTCCTTTCTATAGGTTAGAAAAAGCTAGACAAGCTGTTAGTTATAAATGTGCTAAAGTCTATAACGATTTACCTCGAGAATTAAAAAATGAAAATTCTCTTATATCATTTACAAGTAAACTCAAAAAAAGCTATATAAATAAGTACTAATACTATTACTATATTGCCATTTACAAG
>JABUQX010129672.1:0-2500 GCA_015478945.1 Trachelipus rathkii
AATAATATATATATATATTATATATATATATAAATATATTTATTTGTTTAATATATATTATATATATATATATTATATATATATATATATAATATATATATATTATATATTATATTATATATATATATATATACTATATTATATTATATATATAGTATATATGTTTGGTTATGTTAAGTTAGTTAAGTTAAGTTACGTTAGGTTACATAGATTTTAAATAAATATCGTCTGAAACTACTTTCTGTTATGGCATCCGCATTCATCAATTATCTTTAAGCAAACTTAGGTACATAAATCAAGTTTAACTGATAATAAATTGCGATACGCTTAGGTTAATTTTGTTAGCCGTAGGTATGAAGTGAAGAAACATCCATTATCTTTTACTTTTGTTTTAAAATAATTAGATTTTTTGAAATTTTTTTCAAAAATGATTGTATTTTGTCAAAATGATTAGTCATACATTTTCGTCGTGCACCACACGTTTAGACTTTTACATATTTTATATATATATATAAATTATATATAATTTATATATTATTTATGATATATATAATATATATATATAAGTATATATATTATAATTTAATATATATTATATATATTATTATATATGACTTCTCAATTATGTGTGAATGAGCTTTATCCATATCGAATTGCATGGATTCACAGCCATTCATATTGAAAAAAGTCAAAAAAAAGTCTAATTTTATAAAAGAGCTTCTCGCCTATTAAAAGGTATTAAAAAACGTCCTAATAATTTTATTTAAATCTATGAACCAACGTAACTTAACTTAACCTAACCCTTTTCTATTTATTATATATATATATATAATATATTTATATAGATTATTTATTTTCTTATTTTAAATGTCCCAAGTGTTTAATATATATATATATTATATATATATATATATATATATGTCTGAAAACATAAAGAGGTCTTTCAGTTAAAAGCAGAAAAACATTTCAAAGACTATAGTTTGTCGCTACTCGGGCTGTTGACAATTTTGTTCGAAAACGCTAATTGTCAAACAACTTTGAATTCGGCTACATTCTTTCATACATAATTAAGAGACCCATATATATAATATATATATAATATATAATATTATATATATATAATATAATATATATTATATATATATATATATGATATATAAATATAATATATATATATAAATGTTTATATTATAATATATTATAATATGTATATATATATATATATAAGATATATATATATATATATAAATAACATTAATTTTATAATATTAAAAAAAAATAGGTATATATATATATATATATATTTAATATATATATATATATATATATATATATATATATATATATATATATATATATATATATATAGATATATATATTATATATATATATAATATATTATTATATATATATAATAGCGATCATTTTCGAATTTGTTTTATTTTGTTGTTTTTTTTTAACTTTCTGAGATCTTTGTGTACTTATTTTACTTATACAATCAGAATTCAGTTTAGACGAAATAATATATATTTAAATTTCGCCTTAAAAAGAAAATTAATTGCAGATCTCTTTCTATGCTATCTTTCTGTATTTCCGAAATTAACTTTTAGCTTTGAAATGTGACAAAAATTTCTGATTTATTTACTACTTTTATTTGAAAAACACAATTGAAAATCATGAAAAGTCATTTTAACCTTTTATTTTGATGTGATCTGATGAGCTAAAATAAATAGTTTAAAATGATGTTATTGAAAAGGGAAGAACTTCTCTAGTTCAAAGATAGGGATATAGAGGAATGGCTTACAAGCCTAGAAATGAGTTTCTCAAAACTATAAAAAAAAACTGAAAAGGAGATTTAACATGTCTTTATCTTATGATCTTCATTTATTAATGAATGAATTTCTTTAGTAAGTTTTAGACTCATTTGAAAATATTTCATGAAGATGCTTTGAAATTATTAAAGTTACCATGAAGATTAAAAAATATCGAAAAGAGTTGTGTATCTTAATCTA
The DNA here is from genome assembly GCA_015478945.1 of Trachelipus rathkii. Taxonomy (NCBI): domain Eukaryota; kingdom Metazoa; phylum Arthropoda; class Malacostraca; order Isopoda; family Trachelipodidae; genus Trachelipus; species Trachelipus rathkii. The sequence continues at coordinate 2,013 of JABUQX010129672.1, forward strand.
TTCCTCAAGTAAATTTTTATCAGCTCATTTGGTGGGTAGTATAGTGTTGAAACTCAAAAATATAATAAAGATGATTCAAATTGTTCAGCTGCTCTCTCTCAGCGTTGATCAATAGGTAGAGCGACAGAGTCGCAAAGGCAAGAGCCCGGGTTTAATCTCCCGTCCGGATCCAATGCTGTAATTACCTAGAGAAGTTCCCCTTCTATAATAGGGTTATGCCTGTGGGGTACTACCTTTAAAAAAAACTTCCAAGTTCGACGCCTCATGCTAATCCAAGGAAGGAACTTCCTGTACTGTTTCTCTTCTTCAATAGGGCAATACCCTTGAGGTATACATTTTTTTCCTTTATTCTTGTGATCTATTTTTTCTTTTGTTTTTGATTTGGCATAGTATCCGTAACATAGAGACTGTAAGAAGTTACATGGGACTATCGAGACTGTTCAGTCAGCCCAAAAGAAAAAACCACCAAACATGTTCATACAAATCCA
>JABUQX010129672.1:7500-33431 GCA_015478945.1 Trachelipus rathkii
TTTTCTTGTTAATAATAAAGTATAAATAGCTTATCATGTTTTCATGTTTATTTTATGAAACATTGTTATTATTACCTAGCGGACTGAGAGAGAGAGAGAGAGAGAAGAGAGAGATAATATAATTTAACAAATATATTATATTTTATATATATATATATTATTATTATTATAATCTTTATTATTATATAATTTATAATATTATATAATATATATAATATATATATATATATATATATATCTGGAAATTGAAATACAATTTCCTTTAAAATAGTGAAACATGACTTTAATAGAGCGAGATAATAACATTTCAATTGTATACTGAAAAATTATATTTAAAATTTAGTTTTCATTTATTATTCATTATTATTCATTATTATTATTATTATTATTATTATTATTTTATTATCTTTTTATTATTATTATTATTATTATTATTCTTTCATTATTACTCAACTTTTCTCCTTCCTGCTTTCTCATTCTCTATTAGCATCAATTATTACTTCCTGTGTTATATGATATATATTACTTATTTAAATTATATTATTATTATTATTATTAATTATTATAATTATTCATTAATATATATTATTAATTATTATATATTATTATATATTATTAATTAATATTTATTTAATATTAGCCTGCCAACACACTAATACCTTTCCATACCATTTACAAAGGTTTGCGAAACTCTTGCCAGACTATTTCTTTGCTAACGGGTTCGACTTTCTCTGTTTAATACTTGGAATTTTCAATTTCATCATAATTTAGAAAGTTCCAATTTTTTTATATTTATTCAATTTTTTGCTCGACATTTTCTGGTCACTCTTGGAACACACCTTTTCTTGTCTTTCTTTACTACGGTTTTTTAATCCTCTGACTCCAGACTGATACTGCAATTTCTGTATTTTCTGGCTTTCTTTGCTATTCAGACTTATAGTTTATGCTACCATTGTTCGTCTTCGTATTAATCGACAAGTTATATAAAACACTGCGGTCACTGTGAATGGGGGGGGGGGGGGGGGGGAACTATTTAGTTAGCTCTTTTTTTTTTTTTACTCCATCAAACTTCTCTTTTCAGTCTCTGTGTGTGACCTAGAAGCACTCCTTGTTTACTGATCTTTCGTCTATCAGTTTTCATGTCTTATTTATTTCTTTCATCGTGCTGAAGAAATGTCTCTCTGTTTGCCTCTTCTCTCTCTCACCCCATTGCCTCCCTCTTTGCCTCTCTCCTCTCTCTCCCTCTCTCGCTCTCTCTCTCTCTCTCTCCTCTCTCTCTTCTCTCTCTCTCTCTCTCTCTCTCTCTTCGGAAATCATTAAGATAACTTATGAATAGTAGTAATGATTTGATAATGAGGATTCTATTACATTGTTTGAATTTTTGTTTGGAAACCTGAGATCAAATGAGTAATCTAATATAATATAATATATATATTATTATATATATATATATATTATTAGTATATATATATATATATATAGATTATTATTATATATATTAGATATATTATATATAATATATTACCACCTAGCCTAAAGATAAAGAGGAGAGTTGGTTGCCCTTTTGCAAATGAGGTGGTTCTCTTAGTCTTTTATACATAACTTGTTTATATATTTCCTCTTCCACATTAACATTAGCGTAACTCTTCAAGTGTTTCTATTTTTATTTCATTCATTTTTAATATTCTGAATAATTGAGAGATTTACAATTGACGAAAAGGTATTTCCTAGGTAATTTCAGTTTTGAAAATTCTATTTGCCTTGTAATTTCGAGCTTAAATCGATCTGTAATTGATTTGATTTTGTTTATTTTTTTAATTATTGATCATTATTATTGTCAGAGTAATGACGTTGATCCTCTCTCTCTCTCTCTCTCTTCTCTCTCTCTGTCTCTCTCTCTCTCTCTCTCTCTCTGCTCTCTTTCTCCTTTCTCCTTTCCGTCTGCCTCTCTCTCTCTCCTTCTCCGTCTCCTTTCTCCTTCTCCTTCTCTTCTTTCTCTTTTTCTTTCTCTTGCTCTTTCTCTTTCTCTTTCTCTTCTCTTGTCTTTCTCTCTCTCTTTCTACTTCTCTTCTCTTTTCTTTCTTTTCCTTTCTCTCTCCTCTCTCCTCTCCTCTCTCTCTCTTCTCTCCTCTCATCTCTCTCTCTCTCTCTCTCTCTCCTCTCTTCTCTCTCTCTCTCTCTCTCTCTGATCTACCTTTCTCTTCTCTCTCTCTCTCTCTCTCTCTCTCTCTTCTCTCTTCTCTCTACTCTCTCTCTCTCGCTGCTCTCTCTCGTCTCTCTCATCTCTCTCTATCTCCTCTCGTCTCTTCGTCGAGATAAAAATATTTTCTCACGAGTTAAATTGTTTAAACAAAACGTTCACAGAATGTTTTTTATTTACTTTATATTATGATATATTACATTTGTGATTTAGCAGAATTCATTATGTATTAATTTTTTTGTTTATTTATTTATTTAGCTATTTATTCTATTTTTGTTTTTTATTTTTTCCTTTTATTTATTTTATTTTATTACTGATTATATCGTTAATCGTACGTGCATGTATGGAGAGATAAATTTATGGTATTCTAACTATATTATATATATATATACTATATATTATATATATATATATATATATATTTTAATACTATATATATATATATAATTATATAATATATACTATAATCATAGTGGACATCGGCGAGAAGCAGACTTGGAAATAGTTATAATAAATTTAAATTTTTTCCCGAGAATGAAATTTTCCATTTTCCTTTAATTTTTATTTTTCTTCCCATATATTTAATATTATATATAATTTATATATATATATATATATAATATATTATATATTACTTATATTTATATATATTATATATTCTATTGTGGTGCGGACGATTCCAAATTTACGCCGATTGCCGATTCGATACGATACCAGTAAGTGCCGATTCCGTTCCCGATTTCCGATTCCGATTCCATTCTTTAATATTATATATATATATATATATATTATATATATATTATATTATATTATATAATATATATACATTAATATATAATATATATATATATATATACATATATATATATACTATATAAATCAAACTTTATTTAATATTTAAACCTTATAAATAGTAATGGGTATAGAATTTTCTTATATTTTATCTCTGCTAAAGAAATAAATTACTTATTTACCTCTTTTATTTAATCGTTCACAATGAAAATAATAGGGCAAATTAAAAAATCTTACCTAAATGACAATTTGTCATTTTGGGGTTAAAAAAATTCCTTCTTAATTTACTAAACGGTAAGATCTTGAAGAATATTAACATTAGTTCTGGTGCTGTCTACAGCAATACTTCATATGAGCATTCAAAAAACTTGTCATTTCCCGTTCTTTTTAGGAGAGAAAATTGATCCTCCAATCTGAAGTCCTTTCACTTTCCACGGAAAGAGGGGCGAGCTTAAATATTTTCTAGCAAAGACACCCAAGCTGAAGGTACCTTTATTCGATGACACCATGTAAGGGACTTCTGAATTTTTTTTAATTAAGCTTCATATTTTGATATTGACTGATTTCTACTTTTATTACATCGCTACTTTTTATTTTAATTTGTCTTTCTCCTCCATCCATGAGCTTCTTTCTATTTTTACATCCTTTTTCTCTTTATATTCTTTCGAAAAAAGCTTTTCAAAACTGAAGCTGAAACTATTTATTATATTCAGTATCCTTTTTTCGCCATTCTGTGGTGGGATTAAATGAGAAGGAATCTGAATTGGTTTAAAGTAGTGGAAACTGTATTTTCATTTCATTAACCCAAACCCATATCTTATGTCATCCTGGTCTTTTTATCTTTTCACCTTTTTTTGTATATTTATCCTCAAGGAATGTAGTTTTTAAAGCGTGGATCAGTAGATAGCAAACAAGATTCTTATCAGTAAGTAAATGCTGAATCTATTTTACTGATTTTCATGTTTGATACTGTGACCCAAGTCCCCAAATAGTCTTTTTCCTGACTTCTTTTCAAAAAACTGAACATCACTTTCATAAGTTTGGGATTAGTGCCGATGCCATTGATTAATTGTGGCTCAATAATTTGTTACATCAACAATTTTAAGTTTTCTTAGCAATTTTGTCAGAACTTTTCCGTTGTTTCTAAAGATGCAGCGTTTTGAATATCACTGAAATATGAAATGAAGCCGTCTTGTTCAAAATTTTTAAAAGCATATTGATACTGGCTATTATCTTGTTTGTACATCCTGAATAAATCTGTGCTGTGTGTGGTAAATTAAATAGTTTGATACTCATCATATTTGGATTTAGGCGTGTCAACCAAATGACCTACGATTTGTCTGCATATTGCAATATTTTTTTCAGTCTCCTTTGTCTCCTTCTCTATGGCATCATCGAGAACTAGTGTCAAAGAGTGTAAAAAACAAGGTAATTCCTGGAACCATGCTTGTGTAACTCTGCAGTCATATTAGTGTGGCGTATATCCCTTACTATACATTGAATTTTAATTGCAGGATATTTGATTCTTCCATAAATGGCTGAAGGACGAATCACTTATATTAGATGCTGCGTGAGATACATGAAAAGGTGAAAGCTGAAACTCGAGATAGCATTTTATTCATAGCTCCAATTATTACAAGCCTTCAAGGTAAATATTTCACTGCTTACTTACGAGTTTACGGGGTATATAATTATCAAAAACATATATCTTACATGACTAACGAAACATTGCAAATGTCTGCCTCACCATGACTGATATCTTAGGCGCTACGTACTACGTAAAGATGCGCCGCTCAAATCAGTTTTCTTTAATTAAATATAGAATTAAGGAGAACTGAATTAAAATCAATACGGCAGACTTCATAAATATAAAGATCAAAACTAAAAATATTTTCAGATTTCTATTCCAAGAATCGGTCAAGAATCCGGTCAATTTGTGCGCATTTCCGATTCCGATCCTGAAAAAACAGCCGCTTCCTCCGATTCCGATGCCGATTGATTAATGTCCATCATATAGATATATATATATATACTATATATAATTATATATATAATATATATATATATATATATATATATATATATATATATATATATATATATATATATATATATATATATATAATAATAATATAAAAATAAAATATAAAATTTTAAAATAATCAGTGATCACTCAAATTATATTTACTAATTAATTATCTAATTAATTATCTAATTAATTTATTTCTTCTCTAGAATGGAATTATTTGAAAATTATAGAGAGTAATACTAGTAAAGCTTGAATTATTTTTGTTTGATTCTGGAATAGGCTGACCTTGTTTCTTTAAGACAAAAAGAATGGACACTGGGATGGCAAAGACCCGACGGGGGTTGTTCTATGTCCATGAAAATAAAACAAAAATAAAAATTTAATTGCATGAACATATCGAGCTTACTAGTGTTCTTCAGTGACAGAACAAAAATACAAAAATTTTGGTAGCCCCCTACTAGGGGGTGACTATTTCACCACAATCGTATCCTGAATATTTCTCCGATGAAGTTATCTTACCCAGCAAATTTCAGTCTTTCAATACCTTGTCATAAAACTTCTAACACTCCAAAGTACAATTTTGTCGTACAACTAACATACCCCTCTTTGCATCAACAACCTAGATTTCTTCTTTGATCATATACTCTTCATAACAGATGATATTCTTCCAATATCCTCAAAATATTCTCTTAATATTCTCAAAATATTCTTGAAAACAAATAATGAACTCTACAATATTGCAAAAATCTTAAAAAAATCTTTGCGTTTTACTCTCATTTCAAGAAAAACTCTGTGCCCAACTATCAAACAAATTTTTACTGTATTCTATGTATCCAACTGCCATTCAATTATAGTTGTTAAGAAAGTCCACTGATTGAATGGGCGAATTTCTACAGTTTCTGTGATTGGACAGGGTTCCTCATTCAGACTGTCCTGTATATCTTTCCATTCAGGTGTCATTCTTAGTTGAAAACACTAACTTACCAGTATTTCCTAAACTGCATTTCCACTTGATGGTACACATTAACCAGTTTTCAGAGATATTCTCAACAACCTCAAAAATGTTAATCTCATTATTTTTTCTAAATCTATTAACATTTTTATTCAGGGACAAAATTGACACATTTTAGTAAAATGACAGGATGGCTGAATAGGAGAAAAACTGTATACTGTCCCATTCAAAACGGTACGTATGGTCAGTTTATTTTGGGAGGATATTCCTATGAAGAGTAAACACTAAGAAACTTTAAAATGTTTATTATAGTACAAAAAAAAACCATTACTTGATCAACTTGAAAAATACAAAATTGATTTTTTTTAAAGATAAAGGGCATACATGCTTATCAAGAAAAATAAGAGCAGAAAGAAAACATGATTAAGGAGGAACTGTAGATAGATCCATGGTTCTTCAACCATTAACCTTTACCCCTGTTAGAAAATAATCCATTCAGCCTACACTGTTGGAACTATCTAAAGAAAGGTTTGTAACATTAATCATAGAAAAATGGAAAATGACTGCAGTGGTTGTGGACGATCTAGCCTTTTCCTTTTGAGATGATATGGACTAGATATTAATTAATGCACCTATGTCCACAGTACAAATGTTCCAAAAGGGTACCTTTCAGAAAAGATCATTCCCAACTCAATATATAGGAGCTATCAAAATAACACCATCAGCTACTTTAATGCAGTCCTGTTTCTTTGCCCATGATGATCTTCTGTTCCTGGGTCGTACTAATAATACCAGCTAGTGGATAACAACTTAGTATAAAATGTTACATTTAAATTCCTTTCTCTTGAAATTTAATTTGTGATTATCAATTTCGTTATTTTTCTTAGTATCCATGTCTCTTGCTATACTACTATACATTTAGCGGTTTAGGTACTTGAACCATATCATATAGTCGTTATATATATATTATATATATTATATATTTATATATATATATATATATCTATGATATATATATTATAATAATTATATATTATATATATATATATATATATATATATCGTTTAATAATAATTAAATTGTAAAATTACATTTCTTTTAAACTGATGAATAATTTCTTTTGTTTGATTATTAATTTTGGTTAGCAACAGTGCCAATCATTTAATATAATTTTCGTTCGATTTTTATTATCAAAGCCTTTCTGTAACAGCTGTTGTTTCTAGAGGTGCAAAAGAGGCTTCTTAATTTTATATATATATATATATTTATTATTATATTGATATTTATATATTATTATATATATATATATTATTATTATATATATATATATATTATATATATATAGTATATATATATCATTATATATTATATATTTATATATATATATATAATATATATATATATATATATATATATGTATATTTTATATAAATATATATATAAATATATAATATATATATATCATATATCATATATATTATATATATATATTTATATAATATATATATATTTATTATATAATTATAATAATATACTATATATTATTACAATGTCACCACACTCATTAAAGTATAATCATCTTCACGACCATCACAATATCATAATCTGAGATAATAAGTTAATTGGCAGTAAAAGCTTACCCCCGATACTATTAGGTTTTATGAAAGCGACGAAATAAGTTTATTGGTTATTTTAATAGGAAAACAAAATATGATTCTAATTTTATAAATTATCTGTATGAAGCAGTTTCTATATATTAAGTATCTTTTATTCAAAGCTCATAAATGGTCAAGTTATCTATCTTATGGAAAAGTTTTTAACAATTTTTTTGAAGATAGGTTTTAGTTTCGGATACTTTAAAAAGGTCGGAATTCTGGCCCAGGGCTGGAGGCCGGAAATCCTGTGCCATCACCAACTATATATATATATATTATATATATATATATATTATTATAATATATATATTATATATTATATATTTATATATATAATATATATTATATATATAATATATATATATATATTATATTATATTATTATATATATATAATATATAATATATATATTATATATATATATATATATATATAATATATATATATATACTATATTATTATAAATATATTATATATATATATAATATATTATATATATATTATGATTTTTTATATATGTCGGTGCTGTTTACTCGGACTAACTTTGGCAGTATTTTCGCAATCCTAAAATATTGCTCCTCCGGAGCCACATTCCGGCACGGAGCAGCCATGCTTCCACTTCTAATTGTTATGTTAACCAATCATGTTTTATATTAGATACCTTTTCACTTTAAATGCATTTAAGCATACATAGACCCCATTAGTTGCACACTCTAGTATCTTAAATTAAGAACTAGAAACATTGTATCTTCAGACCCTTGCCAGAAAATGCTGCTTATTCTCTTGTTTTAATCTCTTCAGCGAGAGTATTTCTGGTTAGCCAATAGCTGGCATATCTTCAGTCTGAAAAGCAATACTTTCACTTGAAAAAAAAAAACTGTATGCTTCTTATTTTTATGCACTATATTTTGTGAATCAAATGATAAGTACAATTATAATTAAATTATTTAATAAATTTAATCAATATTAATTTTATTCACTTAAATATTTTGTAAATAATGTTTCGTTATGTTTAAGCAGTTGATAAGAATATTTTTGTTTATATTAATTTTAGCAGTAAATTTCAACATTGTTATTGATTAATTGATATTTAAACTAAATTTTTTTTTCCAAATTAGGAATTTTGATATAATTTTTTTTTAACTATATTTTTATTGATCTGATTTTTATGAAATTTTCGATTTAGTTCTAAATGGGTAAATTTCAAACCTTCAATAAATTATTAGATTAATATTCTTTAAACAGACATCCAAAGTAAAAAAACTCTTCATGATTTTTTTTTTTTTTTTATACAGTTTTTGGCAATGAGCGATTCTATGCATCTTTCCTCTTAGTACTGTGTTTAATCAATTATCAGTCTCTCATTTAACGGACTAGTTTATAGCATCGTTGATATATCCAATATATATATATATGGGGACCATGCTATATACTCTTGCTTGCGCGTTAGGTGCCTCACGGATGGCGTCCTCATTACTTCTGCGTCAATTAAATCTATCTGACTATTTCATAGAAATGGGAAATCGTTAAAAATTGAACCTTTGATTTTGCAAATTTCCTCCACCTCCTCCAAATAGTTATATAGAGCCACTCAAAATCTTGTAAATACACGTTGGACACCAGACTATCGGAAGGTTTGGTGTTAACTTGTTGTATTGCAGAAAGTTGCTTCTGAATTGACGTTTTTAACTCGGACGATTGTATATTGTCTATGGAAAATTCTAATAGTGGATGAATTGTAAAAAGAATTAGATTATTTTTCAACAATTATTTTGTTTTCTTTAGTTAACAAATATTCTATTATTACAGGTGTTCAAAAAACAGAAATTAATCTTATTTATTTAGATTTTATAATAGATATAGTAAAAAGTGATTACTGTGTCAATGACTAAGTGATTTATAAGTGAATTGCATAAATTTCGTAATTAATCGACTATCGCATTTTGAATAGGAATATATCTACTACCCAACTATATTTGTTATCAAATAATGTAATATCTTATTTCTATAAAAATTGTAAGATATAATCTCACAATATAGTATCACACCTACTTGGGTTCATACCCCAATTATTTCTTGTAACAGAATATTATATATATATATATTAAATAATTAAGTGGATATAATATTTCTTAAAGCTTAAACAATAATGTATTTAATGGTATGTGAAAAGTAATATTCCAGTTATTTATTAAATGGAAATATTGTTCCCCAATTATTTATATAAATATAGAATAGTAAATTATCTGGCTGTTAGGATTATATGTGATCTGGTAAATTGATTAATCCGGCTGGTAGCCGAATAAATTAGTTATATATAATATATATAAGTATAATATATATTTATATTTATATTTATAATAAGTATATGATATATTATTTATTATATATATAGTAATATTAATAAATATTATTTAATTTTATATTAATATATATATATATATTATTTATATTATATATATTAATTATAATATAATATATAATAATAATATTATTATTAATAAATTATAATCTGTGATTTTCTATACTTATTTTAATACTTATTTAATATATATACTATAACTCTTAGATTGAATACCTCCTCAATAAATTTGCTCAATACCTAAGCCATAAATGGCTATTTTGTAATTCCCAAGTTTAACGCCTATACCTAATTATAATACCTAATGGATTATGTAAAGCCCCAATTTTTTACTGCCTATATAATCAATTACCTATAATGGATTTCATGAATGCCCCCAAGGAGGACAAATAACCTAAAATGGTAAAATTTTGAAAGTTCTTTTAACTAAGCCCCTTATAATTCACTAAACATAATTATGTGAAAGCCCCTTACTATTTGACACAGATTTATTACTAATTATATTACTAATGATATTTTTAGATTAATCTATAATATATATATATAATATATATATATATATATAATATAATTAATTATTAATATATATAATATATATATATATATTATTATATAATATATATATATTATAATATATTAATATATTTATTATTATACTATTATATATAATTATATATATATAATATATATATTTATATATAATTATATATATATATTTTATCATATATACTATTAATTTATAATAATGATAAATAATATAATATATAATATATATATATATATTTATTAAATATTATAATTATTATATTAATTATTATAATATATATATATAGTATATATATTAATATATATATATATATATATAATTTATTATATAATGTATTATATATATATATTATGTTTAAGATATTCGTGTTATAATAATTTTATGCAAATTATTGATGACAGTTAAAATCAGTGTGGTTTGTGGGATTGTGATTAATTTTTGAATATGACATAATATTTCCACTATGTATATCCCTTTTAACCCTAGACGGAAATGTATGAGTTATCTTTCATATTTAAATTATTATTAGTTTTCTGCTTAATGTATTTATAAATTTTTAATTCAACAACATACCATAAATCCCTTATCAAACTCACTTACATAAAACTCAACCTTAACACCCACTAAACAAGTAACCAGATAATCGTGTGATGAAGAGAAGTAGTAGAGTATATATATTACTTAGCTACAAACTGTCGAGGATAGTGTTTAAGGAATAAGTGAGTTTATTGGCCCCTGGGTCAGTAAGAGGGGAATGAGAATTGGAAAGGTGGCTGGCTTGGATCGTCATGGTAGGAATATATAAAAACAAAATTGTTAACTATGGTTAATCCTTTAAAATAATTATGCGGATGAGATAAGTTTTTTACCGGGTAAAGGACCATCTGCTTTGTGTCCTTGCTAAAAATGCAATGCAAAATACTGTAGGAAGGGTTTGTAAAGTTCCATTTTCATTATAAATATTGTATTTAAATGACATAAATTAATATTTAAAAAGGTCACTAAATAAATGTTTAAATGTAAATTTAAGAGTACGTGCTGAAAATTGAGGAGAAGGGATATAAACTGGGGAAGGTGTGAAGTGGAACACTGCAATGATAAAGATAAATAGATAGATAGATAAAAATCTGCATAGCATTTGAAAAAAATGAATGGGTAAATAAATCTTTAAGTATATAAGTGAAGAATGTGCAGAGCAGCAAGCGTGAGTCGAAGTACAAAACTTGATTCCTATAAGAGGTACAAAATCGAAGAAAATGGGGTCGCGTTCATTGTGTATATTATTACAATGAATAGTGTGTCGCGAAATGAAGAGCTTTCCGAAATGTAAAGGGAGGGAAAACCACCGATAGTAAAATGAGTATAAATCGATATATCATTATTGAGAGAGTCATCTGAAAGAGTGTCTGTAGGAGTCTATACATGATATATTTCTGTATAATAGACTTTAATCTATTCTGACAATAGTATATGAATAAGGTGTGATAGTAGCTCTCAGATCACGGTGAAGTAACATGCCATAACAAGGTGGGTGAAGACCAGACGATGAAAGAATTAATATATTAAATTTACTATTTTATTAAATTATTATGACACTTGAGAACATTTGTCGATTATTTTCAACATTTTTACTCTATGATATATATATATAACTTAATATATGACGATACTTTACATAAGTTAATATTTATAAATAATATTTAATCTCTAAAGAGTTGATAATAATAATATTCAAATATGAGGTAAAGCTTAGTATAATAAAAAGTGGAGATAAGTCGTTTTTGTTATTTAAATAAATATAATATTATAAATAATATATAAATAATTGTTTTGAAACAAATATGACGAAAGTTGGAAACAAAAGTAATACGTTATTATTTGAATCCATTGTACTTATATAATTTACTTATTTATTATTAATTTAAATTTATTAAATTTTATAATTTTTTATTATTATTTTATTAATTAAATTTATTATAATATATATTATTATTTATTTATAAGTTTATAATTATTTTAATTATTATTTTATTATAGATATTTATTTATGTACTTATTTTAATTTATTATATATTAATTTAATTATTATTTTTCCTGAATATTTTTATAAATAATTTATTTTATAAACATGATTCTTAATGGTCTCTTGAACTGCTAAATACAATAAATTGAGACTGTGAGCTAATAAACTTTAGATACCAAAATAAGATACTTAATTCCTTAATTATTGATATTACATATATATTATATATATTATAATTTATATATATTAATATGATATATATATATATAATATAAATATATATATATATATATAATTATATATATTAATATATATTATTCTTATATTATATATTATATATATAGTTATATATATATATATATATATATATTATTATATTATATATATATTATATATCTTATATATTTTGTCTATATTGTGTGTGTTATGAAGATATATTTCTTATCTCACGCAATACTCATTCGTGTCGAGATATAGTACAGTAGCTCAGACATAATATTTGTGCGCTAAACTATCTGTATCTTCAAAACTTTATAATTAGTTCATTTGGGGCGACTATTAATTTTTTCATATGGGGATCATAATTTTTCTGAGGTTTATTTATTTAAAGTTTTTCCTTTTTTCAACACATCTTTATAGATATATGTTCATATAAGTATCTTGAAATCTCTGAGTACACTCACGAAGACCTACATCAAAGCTCGTAGACCAGATATTATAATAAAATTTAATCTATAAATATAATTCTAATATATTATATTATATTACTTATTAAGTATATATTATTTAATAATATATATATAAATATAAATATACTAAATTTATATTTATCTATTATATATATATATATTATTATATATATAAATATATATATATATATATACTAATTATTAAATTATATATATATATATATAATACTTTTATTTTAATATAATTTATATAATATATTATATATACTTGCAGTAATAATAAATCTATCTTATAATATATATATAATATATATATTATCTTAATATAAACTAATATATTTTTCTTTCTTTATATATATAATCTATATATATAAATATAATTATATAAATATATATTAATATTATCTATATATATTATTATATATGTCTTTATAATTAATATATATATATTATATATTAATATATAAATAATAATTAAATATATTATTATATTATATATATTTACTTATATTATTATATAATATATATTATATAATATTATTAATATATTATATATATATATATATATAATATATACTTAATGTAATATAATTATATTTAATTTATATATATCATATATATATATATATATAATTATTATTATATATTATAGTATATATATTATTATATATATTATTAATATATTAATTTATATTATTATACTATATATATATATATTATATATATTATATAATATATATATACCTATACATTATTATATATATATATAATATATATATATATGAATATTACTATATATTTCTTTTGAGTCTTGAAATATAGATGTGAGTTAGTATGACTAATATAGAATGGTTTTCAGATTAAGAAAGTTAGCAAGGGAAGTCATATTTAACCTTTATATTATTACTTTTGCACTATACTTGATAAATGTTTATCAATTTTTTAAAGTATGGATTAAATATGTTATATATATTATCAATACATTTAGATAAAAGACGTTTTGGCTAAATATTAAATGTTAAAATTATATGTACCCTATTAATAGGTCTATACTTTCTCGTTTGTGGTCATTCTAACTATTTCAATTTTCAATAATTCTAAACTATTAATAAATAGATTACCTTTAATAATATGTAAAAAAATAATAAACTAGCACACATATATAAACAACAACACAACAACATATATATAATATATATTGATATAATATTATATTATTATATTTATAAACGTATATATCTATATATATATATTTATATATATATATATATTATATAATATATATATATATATATATATATAATAATATAATATATATATATAATTATATATTATATATAGTATTATATATATATATTATCTATAAGTATATTATTATATATATATATATTAAATATATATTTATATATATATACATTATTATATATTATATTAAATTATATATATTATAATTATAATATTTACCTATATTCTCTCTCTGTATACTCACTATACTTATATATTCACGAATAAAGGGTATATATTAATATATTATTTTACTATAAATTGTTTTTTTTTATATAGTAAAGGGTAGGTGTTTTTTTTACATAATATATAACAACATAGATTAAATTTGCCAAGTTTTTTTTTTTTAACCTATATAAATGATATACAAATCTGTATAATTTTACTCTTTACTAGGAGTTAAATAATATCATAGCTGAAAGTAACTTAATAACTTTTACCCTCTATATCATATTATCAATACTTATATTTATCATTTATATTACCTTATTAATTACTTAATTAATTAACCTACCCCTATATTATATATTTAATTAAATATTCTACACTTATTTTCCGTCCAATGTATGGAAATTTGGTTTTCCTAATATTCTCTACTATTCTAAAATTATAAATTTTTTCCTTTCTTTATTATCACTGACATTATCATCAGTAGAAGAAAATGTAAAACTGAATAATATATATAATTAATATAATAATATTATTATAATATATTTAATAATATATTATTATATATATATATTATATATATAATTATATTATATTATATATATACATATAAATTTATAATATATATATTTAAAATATATTATTATATATATTATATTATTTATACGTATATATATATATATATAATATATATATATTATTATATATAATTATTATTAATTTAATATATTAATATATATTATACCTATATATATATATTATTTAGGTTATATATTTTATAATTATATATATTATATTATATTTTATATATATAATTTATATATAATTATATATTTAATATTTTATATAAATATAAACCACTATTAAAAATATTAATAATAAATTAATTTAAAAATGTGTCTATCTTAATTTAGTTTTAAAACTTTCACATGTTACGATGTGTATTCAGGATTGACCACATATATAATTTCACGTATTTGTGAGAATAGAAACTTTGGAATAGCTCATGACTTAAATTAGGAGAAGCGAGCTATAACTAATTGAATTAATTATAACATGTACATCTAATGGCTTTGTTTGGATTGTTTCAAGTTTTTAGATCCTAGCTAGAAACTCTATAGAAAGTTACTCTTTTTGAATAAAGGGAATAGCCATTGCCTAAATAAATAAGTCGAATTGGAAGTTTCAGGAGCATTATATTTTTAATTTTTTTAAATATTTATAAATTGTATAAATAATTATATTGGAAGAGATGAATCACTTCATATCTATAATTGTAATTAAAAAAAGTTAAATTTAGCTTTATATTAGGGTTGTGCTCTCTCGGCGCATACACCTAATTAAAGAATTAAAGAAAATGATTTCTGGGGCAGCATTTATATCCTAATATATATATATATAATATAATATATTTTATATAGTAAATATTTTATATATATATTTTTTGTATAATATATAAT
Organism: Trachelipus rathkii; assembly: GCA_015478945.1. Classification (NCBI taxonomy): domain Eukaryota; kingdom Metazoa; phylum Arthropoda; class Malacostraca; order Isopoda; family Trachelipodidae; genus Trachelipus; species Trachelipus rathkii. Next base: position 23,662 of record JABUQX010129672.1, read on the forward strand.
ATAATATTAATATTATATACATATAATATATTATATATATATATTAATTATTATAATATTTATTTTTATTATATATATTATTATATAATATATATGAGTATTTATAATAATAATATATTATAATATTATAATATAATATAATATTATTATATATATTTATTATATATATAAGTATTTATTAATTACAATAAAGTTAACTTGTAATACCTAACAATGTGGTTTTTTTCTTTGCAATCAAGGCAAAATTGTCAAAAATTACATCAGCAAATTAAAAGTGGTGTTAAAAAAAATAAATTAGATTTATTGTGTTATATATAAATAAAAAAACATTTATTGGGTGTAATATGCTATAATTTGATTAGGATATATGTTGTATTATTTATATATATAATATATATTAATATTGATTATAAATATTGTATTTCATAAGCAGTTTGCATACCTTATTTATGCTTTCTATACTTATTATAATTGAATAAGTGCTTTAATTATTATCTATGGCTAATCCAGTGAATCAAAAGTTTTCATTGCAATAATTTTCATTGTGAATAATTTCTCGCGGAGACTCGCAAACCAACTTCAATAAGACGTTCTATAAGTTGTTGTTTGGTCGTAATGGGCTGTTTATGTATTTCATCCTTGAGTATGCACCATAAACTCCTATAGGGATTCATGTCTGTGATATAAGATTTTCCTAATAGTATACCCATGGGTATTATAATGACCTACGTTATATCATTAGAACGCCATTTTTCTGATAAGGGATTGACACTCATTTCTTCAACCTCGAATATTTTATCTATATATTATATTCAGCTATATATATGATATATAGGCAACTGGCAGCAGTATGTTTAATACTCTTGTATTTGAATAATATTAATTCTTCATAGGATAGCTTTGTTCTGAGCTTTCAACTCGTATAATAAGCGCATTACACCTCATATATTCATAGTTAGGTGGAATGCCAGCTTGAAGGAGGGAGTAATTTTAGCCGGGGGTGACGGTCCCGGAGGAGGTTCATTGATGGAAATGCCTCCCTGGCCGCTGTCCAAATGCTGTTTTGCCGTTCACTATACTCAAGAGCTACGCGTGATTGATAGTCCATTTGAAAAACTCTAATACCTCATCGTCCATTGGAGCCTTTGCCTTCGGTTATATTCTTTTTTATAAAATTTAAAATGTATGTTTGTGTTGTTTTCTAATGGTGTCCCCTTCCCTAAGGATTCTCGTACCTGCAGATGTAATCTGCTTATTGGAGATTTTACTGCCTAAATTAATGGAATTTTCTTGAACATGTTCTCCTTCAAATGCCATCTCAGAAAATAAAATAAGCTCTCACGCCATCACCATGGATATGTTTTTGTTATCGGATAATATTCATTTATGTTTTTTCTTTCAGACTCAATTGATATACGCTATAATTAACTATAATTCTTCATCTCAGCTCAGATTACTTTATCTCAAGATATAACAGCTGATATACTACTAGTTAAGTGCAGTCAAATTCAAGTATACTGCGATGTAACTGTATATTGATTAACTACTATAAGTCATTCAGAGTAAAGCGGACTATCACTACATTGAAAAAATGAAAATATCTTACCTAATATTACATTACATATTACATTACAGTATCAATTTTTGAATGTAATATAAATTATTAATATTACTAAATAAGTAGGGAATGGTGCCCCGATAAGGTGAAAACAGTACCCAGAGTATAAAAGAATATTTCCACGGCTAAATAACATGTCTATTCTAGCCTCCGTGCTAGAAATACTAGACCAACTTTACTTCCTTAAGGTATCCACTAAATAAATCGTATAGTTATATTTACTAGACGACTCCTACCTGTTTATAAATATTTAATAGAAGCTGATCATAAAATGTGAATGACGGTCAACATCTTTATAAAGACCTATAAACTGGAATAGATGAATAATTTGATGCTAACCTTTTCCCATTGCTCGCAAGTCCACTCAACATGGTTCTTAGCTCAGGCTCATTCTTAATAAATTCGGATAGAGGGTGCTGCATCATATACGAGTAATATATTCTCGGATTTGCATTAGGGTAACGTTATTCTATCCGGATATTTTTCATGGGCTTCTGGCTCCAGTCCAATGGAGGCGCATTCTTCCTCTCATTTGTTAAAGGCGTACTGAACTTTCCTTTCAGAGGTGGCACAAACACGTTAATCCCAAATTTTCAAATGCCTCTTGTTCACTGTCTTCGGGCAAGAATAACACCCTCCGCAGCCAGTTGAAAAGAAATCTGTTTTTGCAATTTAATCACCTGTTAAGAAGAGCCTCTTTTAACCTTTTTAAACATCTGGTTGTACCAAGAATTTTTGATGTAAACCTTTGAAGCTGTAGCCTCTTTAAGCAACTGGAGGTTCCAAGAAGTTTTGATATCACCCTTGAAGCCAATTTCTTCCTATAATTTATTATCTGACTTTCATTGAAACATTTCTACTATCCCAACTTTCTTTCTAATTATTTTATCCATAGGTGGCTGATTTTTTTTTTGGGGTACCCTTATCTGTTCTGTTCCTGTGGCTTTTGTGAGGAATCCCAGTAACCTACACCTTGAATAGAACATTCAATGACCTTGTCCAATTCTTTTGGTTCTAATAGTTCCGGATTCCTCAAATGTCTCCATTGTAAGTGGTGTGAGCCCAATGTGTTTTCTAAGTAGTCTGCGTGATTTAACTCCGCATAAGATTGGTGAGTGAAAAAATAATAGAGAAACCACGCATCGTTTCTTTTGTATAGAAGAGTATCTATCATCTTGTCGGAGTTATGAGCTCCCTGAGCATGAGGGTTAGGGCTCTCTACAGGCTCGAGACAAATATGATGAAATTAAAAGTGTCTATGGAAGCAGGTGCAGAACAAAGAGTTCAACTTCCAAATGCCAATAACTTAATTTACGTAGAAGCGAGAGATGATTTGTTCGCGGAGTGCTAAAACTCCTCTTCGTGGGCTCCGGTCGGGTCAGGCCCTGTGACTATTATAGCGTGCGTGTACTCAATGTGCCGGCATACACTTCAGTTCTCGGTACAGCCCTTGTACCCGAATTGCAGCAGATAGTGTGTACTCGCGTTATATCTACGCACTAAATAATGTGATCTCGTCTACACTATAATTAAGAGATGCCTCCTCTAAGTATAATGTTGTTGCTCGTGTTGGTTCGCCAGCGTAACTTGTAATATCACCATACACCCATTTTGAAATCTGCAATAATTTATGTGAAATACCATTTTTGTTGACCATTTGTTGTCTTGAAGAAGTTTCCCGGTGAAATATGTGTTGATAATAGTGCCAAACATCAAATGACCAGTTTTAGAAATGCTACAAATATGCTGCACAGTACTGGTACTATATATATAATGTGAGTGAGTTAATAATTATGCTAGTCTCAAATATTCACCTCACTAATTGGTATAATATAAACAATTTTCTCCGGTCAGCTGCAATAGTTTACTAATAATCATATATAATATATTCTCTAGCTTCCTGTGCTATATTGGCCTCGCTCCAGTGAGGCAACGGTCACTGGCACCACTCATATAAATAAGAAATGGCCCACCGTAGGAACCTTTGACTACTATGGTAATCCAGGAAAATGTTACCCGTATGATGTCAATTGTACTAGAGAGAAGGAACATATTACTAATTTCTTTCATACATCATACCAACAATTATAAAATTTGTGTGTGTAAATTATTTATGTGAAGGCCTGAACTATATATGGTGAGTATTCCTTAGGTCATGGACTAGGTCTTCTATTCCACTCTCTCGAAAAGGCACTCCCTCCTCTCATGAAAAATTTTTTATATATCCCACTCTTAGAAGGTTATTTTTTTAACCAATAAGCTATTAAAGGTAAAGGCTGACAGTTCGCCTTCAAACTCGTTGTAATTCCGAAAAAAGGCCAATTTATAAATAGAGTGATTAAGGTGTGTGTAAACCCGTGACTGATAAGAAAAAATATAAGCATTCAGGAGAAGCGATAGAATCTCAATAGCGTTATATAGATGTCCCAACGTGATCCTAACCTCAGACTTAACTGCTATCAACTGTTGTTCTTTGCCCTTTGCTTATCCTAATCTATAAAATTCTCGATGCTTTTGATGCAAGTGATGCCTATAGAGAGAGGATGTATCTTTCGCAATCTGGTTAGAAAGAAAAAAATTTTTCCTGCCACCGAAGCCCCGGGCCCCATGTGACTAGCTGATTGTGTTAGATCCATATCTTGGTTCAGTATAATTGTTACTATTTGTCCCGAATTGAGAGAAAATAATTGAAGAAGGTGAATGATTAAACAATTCAGTAATAAGTATTTTTTCCGCCTGTTAAGGCTTGTTAGTTGCCTCATGCACAGAAAACGCAATTTACAGGAGAAAGATCCTACAGAAGTTCCTATATATAAATATAAATATATATATAGTATATATATATATATAGGTGATAACGTTTACCTATCAAGATATCTCTAAAAGTTCATGGAGGACGTTAACTAGGGCAGTTGGGATTATCAATTATGATGGCGTGAACTTATTAGTTGTGAAGCTTGATGAGGTGAATATTCACAGGACCGCTATAATTGAGCACTAGGTATATAAGATTATGTTCTACCGAAGGAGAATAGTTACCTATCATTTCGTATAATGATATTAGTTAACTTAATCAAATATTACTTATATACTACTTTTGCTATTTTATTTATCTATTCATTATTTTTAATTCCATTACTCCTTATTTATAGTATATATATGTATTATATATATGGTTTATTTAATATATTAATATCAGAATGTTTATTGTATCCCTATTAGCCGATTTGGGTTTCCCCTTCCCATATTCCCATAATATAATATAGTTAATATTATATTAATTATTATATATATAATATATTAATTAATATTAATATAAATATATTATTATTATATAATAATTATTATAATATATATATTTAATATTAATAATTAATATATATATTATATATATTTATATATTTTATTATATTAATATATTTATATATATATATATATATATATTATATATTATATTTAATAATAATATATAATATATTAATTATAGTAGTTAGGAGATGTGGATTCCTAGGACTCTAAATTTTGGAATTTTGAATTATTTACCCTCAACCTACCTGTGACAAACCTTAATCCTTTCTTTTACCTGACTACGTTTGACCTTTTTTTGGCCTTGACTCATCATTATTTTTCATTCCCCGAATATTTGTGCCATCCCACTTTATTTGGCGTGATAACACATGGGGTCAATATATGGCGCCACTCTCGTATCTATACTTTTTTACATATCCTTGGCTGGTTGCACGGACTATTTGCCAGACTGACCAGAAGTGATATGCACCAAAAACAACACGATAATACACTCTCTTTGTGTTATTATTACAAAGGTTCTCTTGGGATGACCGTAATCCCACGGATTTTTGAGAAGGGTCACCCGACACTCTTCATTGATACTTTCCTAGTGTTTATCAACTCCATATAGTTATATTAATATAAACCAAGAAAATAATATTTTGCAACCTTAATTATATAGCATTTATACGAGCTTACACCATCTCTAATTAAAAACCTTGAATTTATAAAATGCTATGCGTTCAGTGTGTATGAGGTGATAAAGATAGGTTTGAACGCCATAAAACTCGAAGTCTGAATCTGTGATAAGTAACGAAGCTCGTTAAAAATGGACATGTTACGAACTAGTTATGTCTCTCTCTTTACGGGGGAGTTTACGCTCCCCTCTAATTTTCTTCAGTTTCCCTATAGTGTGGGTCCAATTTATATTTGCCTCTACTGTTTAAAGGTTAATTCTTTTACTTATTTGCGCGTGATTGATTCAGGGTGGCGTAGTAGCCTGTGGTGTGATGTTCTATATTCTTCTTGTTGGTTTCGGTATATCTCTCTTTCCCGTTCATCACCGCCATAGGATTTCAGTGGTTTTAAATTGAAAGGGAAAGGTGCGAACCTCTACAGTCGGCTCCTTGGCCTGCGCTAGATATCGTGGAGGCCGCCGCTTTTCTCCTGCCTCTCTCGGGTCTTGTTTTCTTTGATAAATCTCGTTATCACAACTCCCTGAACTCGTTGAGCGTCATCTTATACCGCTACTCCTTGTGTGTTGATCTCCAATATCCTCTTCATGATCCCGTCCCACTCGAGAGGCCATGCTCCTCCACCTCTATTTGACATCTTACCACTATCTCATTTATCAGCATATTGCAACTGATCTCTATCACACCAGCACACACACCACACCGCACAGAACCCACAACACTTCTCACTTTACACAACACCAATATCCCTTCACACACGAAACACATGCGTGGCATCGCACCCTTCTGGGTCGTCTCATTGTGTACTCCACCGATTCTTGTTGCACCTCTCCGCGTTTTCAGGTCCCTGTTGTGGTAAGTCAGGCAGTGGTTCTCTTTTCCTTCACTTTTTACCTTCATGAGCGCCTTTATTCCGAACCGAACCCTTTCTTTTCTCTTAAACCTCAGCTTTCGAGTTCTATCCTCTTAGTTGCGAGTATAGCATATTTACAACCATATATATGTGAGAAATCTTCGGACCCTACTACCATCCTCACGACCAAGTGGCTACAAACCACCAAACTGAAACTCTTTATTTTTAAAACACATACGTAACGCTCTCAGCTTGCGCTTTTATCGTCTCAACTGAGAATGTTTAATATCTTTACTATTGAGAAGTGTATCCAATTATTGAATACTTAGAGATGCATGAATTTTGAACTCTCGTTATAGTTTGCCCACTAATTATTTAATTATCAATAAATATTAATGAATAATAATAATAATAAATAATATTAATTATTAGTCAATATAAAAATATGATAAAAGTAGATAAATCAAACTTGGGCGAGAATAGAGTTTACTATCAACTACGATTTAATATGAGCTTGTATTATAATTAGTAGAGTAGTATAGTGATAATAAATATATGAGTTAATCCCTTTGTTTTAAACTATAAATAGGTATATATATATTTGCCACTGAAATTCATGTCAACATTTACTGATTTGACCATTCTCAAGCCAGCGTATATTAGGATATATAGGTGGAGAATTTTTTGTATCAATCATCTTTAGTTACAGCTATATCATAGTAATCTTGTTCCTATATATAATATAGTGAGCGTTGTAGATAGTCCCCTTGAATTATTTATGCTGTTATGACATTCCCAGCCTGCATTCTCCATTGTAATATAGTTATTTAATGCTTTGCAGTGCGTTGATGAATTGGTGAAAATGATGAAGTAATATAGCTTCTGAACCAAGTAATTAATAAATAATAATTTACATATTTATTAAGGTAAATCATTCTAACATATATAAATTTGATTTCCGTTAAGTGAAATTGAGGCTAATATAAGTTAGTTTCCAAATGGTGAATAAATATATAAAATGAAATAATGAAATACACTTACTACCTTCAATATATATATATACAGCCTATATGTATATTTGAGGTATATAGAAGAGAGAGAGAGTGATCGATAGATTCCGAAGTAGAGTGGGAAAATTTGATCTTTTATTTTTTGGATAATTTCAAAAATGTAGGGCTATGGATCTGCCCGCGAGTGCCACACTTCTCTATTATGCGGAGCTTATACCTAAATCGGTTTCTCTAGAATGCCTAGTGTTGATTGATTATTTCCTTAAGTAAAATTACCCTTGAATATTTTATTCGATAAATAATTTTACACCATATTTAAATTATTTGTAATTTTACCCTATTTTTAAATCATTTCTACTTTAAAATTAGATTTTTAAATTTTTCTTTTTTTACCCTATTGGTATAAGCTTTTATAATACGTTTTCTGGCGCGTCTTGTGTAGGTGCCAATCACAAACGTTGAGAAACTATTCTCGGACACTAGTATTCGCAAGCGGAATATATCTAGGGCGTGTCGGGAACGCCCATGACTAGGGGATCATTGTGTGTTCTCTATTCTGTTATACTAAGAAATTTTTATTATATTTCACTGATTTGCCTTATTTTTATATTTTTTTTCATTTATTTGATTATTTTAAAATTATTTCTTATTATTTTTGAAGAATTTATATTTTGGCCCTTTTTATAGTAATTATTTTTTTTACTCTATTTTTAGAATTTTCTACTTTTAATTAGGTCTCGTATCGAGAACTAACACGTGGCTTTTACTGATCACAGTCAAAACCACAAACCCAAGCATTACTCACGCGCGCATCTTACAAGCGAGAGAGAGAAGGAGAGAGAGAGATGAGAATGAAGATGAGAGAAGAGAGAGAGAAGAAGAGAGAGAGGAGGAGAGAGAGAGAGAGAAGAGTGAGAAAAAGAGAACGTGAGAGAAAGAGGCAGTTTGTTATAAACGTTTTTTTGTTCGTTTGCGTCCACATTTCGAAGCAGTTACACTTTTAGACCTATTTTTAACTATCGAAAATATATTAATTTAAAATCAGCAGATAACAAAAAGTTTAATGATAATTTATCTTATTTAGTTTAAATTATTAATTTAAATTATTTTATTATATAAAGTATTATTGAAAAATTGTAATTATTTTGTAGCATAACATTATTTATCTTGTAGTAAAGGGTAAAATGCTTGTTAGCGATTAAAAAGTTATTTCAACAAGTGCTTTAATATACTACCTCAAACTGATGCTTCCAGGCCATATCTACAAATATATATAATTACTATATATTATATTATATATTATTATTTTATTATTTATTAAAGTTCACGCTTGTTTGTAATATTATAAATATTATATAATATATAGTATATATACTATATAAATATATAATATATATATATTATTATTAATAATTATATATATATATATTAATATATATATAAATTATATATATATATTATATAATTATTAATTTAATATTAATTTTATATATATATTTATTTTATATATTAATTAATGATAATATTTATATATAATATATATATATTTATATAATTTCAAAATGATTTACTTTATACAACTCACACAGATTTATTACTTAAACACCCACACAAGAGTAATATTATATCAGCGTACACTATCGGAGATTTTACTTTACTTCACACACCATCATACTAGATTTACTTATATTCACTCAACACAGATTTACTTACACTCACTCTCAACAGATTTAATACTTACACTCTCACAGTACAGATTACTTTAACAACACCACACACAGGATTTTAATACTTTACACTTTCACCACTCACAGATTATTACTTACGCACACTAGAATTTTTACTACACCACATCTCACACATCACTAAGCTAACACAGATTATCTTACATCCACATTATTTATACATTACACTCACACAGATTAATTTACTTACACACACACAGATTTACTTTACCTCACACTTACAGATTTTTTACTTTAACGCACCACAGTTACTTACACCACACACCACACACACGTAGCAACCACAGACTTTAATTAACTTACACTAACACAGATTTTCTTACCTCACACACATTCACACACAGATTTACTTATGCAATACACATACATTACATATGACACTTATTAATTACACACATTTTCTCTACTTTATGAATCCTAACTATATTATATTTCAACACATGCCACTCACCCACATAGACACTTACATATTAGCCACATTATACACTTACACTCCCGATAGACCACTTTAATATTAATCAACACTTACTCCATATACATCTTGACGCATTAGTTTATTCG
>JABUQX010129674.1:0-5000 GCA_015478945.1 Trachelipus rathkii
GGGATAAGTATGTAAGAGCGCTCGCTAGTAAATCGGTTGAATGTGAACAAGTTGATACTGACCAAATCTGGGGGCAAATGAAGGAAGCAATTGTTAGTAGTGCAAAGGAGTGTGTGGATGTGCTAAAGTAGGAAGTAAGAATGTTAACAGCGAATGGTGGAATGAAGAGGTTGTATGAAAGCGGTTAAAGGTAAAAAGAAGCGTGGTTGAATGTAATAAAAGCAAATGATGAGTTTCCAAAAAGAAAGATGCTTGGAATTATATAAGGAGGAAAAAAGAAATACTAAAAGGTGCATACGTAGGAGAAAACAAGAGGTAAATGAACAGTTTGGAAGGAGGATGAATGAGGACATACAAGGAAATCAGGAAGCTCTTCTGGAAGGAAAGACGCGCGAAAGGTTAAGAATGAGAAATAAAGGGGAATCTGCTTTAGAATAAAGTGAATAGGGATGGTGGGCTTTTGTAACTGACATGAAATGGATTGTGAGGGAGTGTGGAAAGACCACTTCGAAAATCTGCACAATATTAACAGTAATGATGAGGTGTTAGTGAATTTGTGTGGTTTTGATGGTGCAAGAAGGAATAGGTATTTTGGGGATGAGGTTATTAGTAAGGAGGAGGTAATGGTAGGGTGAGAAAGTTGAAGAATGGTAAATCTGCAGGTATAGATGAAATTACTAGTGATAATTAAGAGCGGAGGCGAGATGGTGATTTGAATTGGATTGGGAAGTTGTGTAATAAAGCGTGTTATTGAGGGTATAGTTCCAAGGGAATTGGAGGAGAGCGGTAATAGTACCTTTGTATAGGGTAAGGGAGAAAAGGGGAACTGTAGAAATTATAGGGGAATAAGTTTATTGAGTGTTGTAGGGAAGGTATATGCTGGTATTTTGGTCGAAAGAGTGCGTCGAGTGACTGAGGGACTTGATTGGTGAAGAACAAGGTGCGTTTAGGAAGTGGTAGAGGATGTGTGGGATCAAAATCTTTACATTGAAACAAATGAATGAGAAAATGAGGGAGAAGAAGAATAAAATTATATTTAGGTTTTATGGATTTACAACAGGCTTATGATAGAGTTAATAGGGAAGCTTTAAAATGCAGGTAATTAGTGATATATGGTGTTTGGTGGTAGGCCTTCTGAATGGATATCAAAACGTAATGTATGAACGATAAGTGAAGCGTTGTGATCACAGAATAAATGGTGTCAATGGTGAATTGGTTAGGATTTATATAGCGGGAGTGAGACAGGGTTTGGATTATGTCTCCTTGGTTAATTCACATGGTAATATGGATGGGGTTTATGAAAGAATTCGAGGTGGGGAAGGCAGGAAATGGCTGTTCATGATGGGAGAATGGAGAGGAGTGGAGGGTGATATTTTCTGCGGAATGATTTGGTTCTTGTGTGGCGAGTCTGAAAGAGCGTTTAGAAGGATTTGTGGAGAGATTTGGCAAGGGTAATGTTAAGGAGGGTTTGAAAGTAAACGTAGATAAGAGTAAAGGTTATGGTTGTGAGTGAGGACAGTCTCGGTGTGAAGTTATGTTAGATGATGAGCAGCTGAAGCAAGTGTCTGAGTTTAAATATTTAGGGTAAGTGGTGGATGAGAAGGGAACGGATGATGGCAGAGTGTAGTAGGAAGTTGTGAATGGCAGGAGGTGGCTGGTGCAATTAAATTGTTGTGAATGTAAAAGGGACTAAGTCTTGAGTGCGCTAGAAGTCTTACATGAGGGTATGTTGTTACCTGTGTTATTGTATGGTAGTGAGACTATGATCTGGAATTAAGAAGTATAGATCTAAAGTCAATGTGTTCAGATGGACAATCTTAGGGGCATGCTAGGTGTGAAAGAATTAATAAAGTGAGGAATGAACGTAATTAGAGAGTGGTGTTGGGGTTGTAAAGAAAGGGGTAAATGAAGAAGAATAAATGAAAGTTGTTGAGAATGGTTTGGTCAATGTGAAAGGATGAATGAAAAGTCGTTGTTAGAGCGGATGTATAGTGGTAGAGTGTGTTTGGAACCGACCGGCTTGGGAGACCGAAGAGAAAGTGGATTGAGTCGGTTAACGAATGTCTATAGGAGAGAAATGTGAGTTTGGCAGAGGCGAAGAATAAGGGTGCATGAGAGGAGAGAATGGCGGGGTTTTGTATGGGGGCTTGGTTGTGGCCCACCTGGGCGCAGGGGATGAACCTTTACATTGACGATTTACCATAGTGAGGGTCCGTCGCGGTTCCCTATGAAGCTCTAGGGTGGGATTTTTCTGTCTGTGAACGAGCTCTCAGCTAATTAATGGTAGCAGAGGGGGCGGTCAGGCTGGGCTTCTTCCTTCCGACGTTGTCATATTCTCCAACTGCTTTTCTTTTCCGATGCCTGTCACGCACCTACCCCCAATCTTGTGGCAAAGAGGAAGGTGAAGAAAGAAAGAAAGAATATATATTATATATATAATATATATATATATAATATATATATATATATAAAAGAGATATTTTATTTTTTATTTATATATATATATATATATATATATAATATATATATATATATATATATATATATATATATTATATATAATATATATATATATATATATATATATATATATATATATATATATATTATATATATATATATATATATATATATATTATATATATATATATATATATACATATCAGCTCTGTATCTATATATATATATATATATATATATATATATATATATATATAAGGGAGATATTGATCATGCATCCATGGTGTCAATTGGCAATTCGCTATCTTATTCTGGTGTTGTTTATTCTCGGAAATGTTTTTTATAATACAGTCTGGAATTGTTTACCATTTCTAATCCAGGCTGTGATACTTTGTATTATTTATTATATGTATTCAATTATTGAAAACCCTTATAACAATTATCGATAATATAACAGTATTTCTTCTTTCTAGTACATCTTGTTATGATTTTTTGTATAATATAATATAAACTTAATGATAAACATAGCACCAGGAGCACAGATGATACCAAAGATATAATTGTGCTAAACAGTTATATACACAAGAAGTGATAAGCCTTTCTAGCTGTCTCAGAGGTCAGTGCTGCAAATTTATTTGATTTATTAATTAATAACTCATAAGAACATAAGAAATATAGGGACAGTAAACTTAACTCTTATTTACAGTTTACTATCTTGTTGCTTGCTGGAAGGCCGTTGAACATCATAATCTCCATTTAATGAAAAGACCCTCTTGGCATATATATCAGGGTATGTTTCCTTAATAGAATAATTAATGTGACTTCATTTACTTGTCGAATATGTAAATATAATTATGGTCCAAATACGCAAATCATTGTTTATATTTGACAGGGTTCTAATACAGGGATCATCTGAAATCCTTCAGCTTCCTAAGCTGTGGATTCAAACCTGAATGCCTTTCTTCCGATTTTGGGGTTTTCTGATATTGGGATTCATCCTGAATCCTTCTTCTTGGTGCGATTCTAAGGCTGAGATTCATCCTGAGTCTTTCTTCGTGGGGTTGTTTCGAGGTTTTGATTCTTCCTGAATCTTGCCTCGTGCCAATTGTCGCGTCGGGATTCATCCTGAGTCTTTTCCCTTCATCGTATCCTATCACAGTAGTGATCATCTTAAATCCTACTTTTCAACTTGGAACCATTCCCCAGTCAATTCAGTTAAGTCATCATTTATTCACAATTGTTGAGTCTGGATTTCTTATTCCCTTGATTTTTATGCATGAGCAATATTTGGAAGCGTTCGGTTTCCACTCTCGATTCTGATCCTAGAGCTGTCTGTGCTCGTGTACATATTTTACACATTGGAACCTTTAACTTGCTCTCCAAGGTGTATTAACTAATTCTATATAATCATAATCTTTTATTTATATATTGTTGGGGTAGGACTGTGGTAAATATTAACTTTTGTCAGACCTCCCACCATATATTCTGAGCGATTTTAGTAAAGATAAAACTTTTTTTATGGAGTGTCACTATCCTTCATATTGATGCTTTATTGATATTATTATTCTTAATCTTCGAGACCTCTATCGGGTTAATCTTCGAGAAAGCTCCGGGAAACTAGTAAATAGTTCTACATCTTTCTTTGGGTAAAAATCTTAGATTGTATCAACATTTTCTATCAAAGTTCACAATCCTCCTCGAAAGTCATTCAAGTCAGCAGGCCGACGGAGTCCTGAAGACTAACTTCCTCTGTTACGGAGAAAATCTAATCTGCTCCGTATTACCCCTGATGGTGTCAGGTGGTTGCTGTGCTGACTAGACCTTCAAACCACTATCTTTGAACATCACAAACCTAACATTGACGTAATCTCCTATACTTTGACTTCCGAAATCAAAAATTCTTCGAACTTCATATCTCCAAGAAAGAGCGGAGAGAGGTACCTCACCGTCGGGTACACTTGTTGATCCAGCGTACTTCTCTCCGCCAATATATATACCGGTATAATATATATATATATGGAAAAAAGGGACATATCTTCTATATTTTATAATATATATATATATATATATATATAATATATATATAAATATATATATATATATATATAATATATATATATATATATATATATATATTATATATATATATATATACAAACCACAACACAAACACGTATTACACTAACTTTCTATGCATGGTGAAAATAAATATAGTCTTGGAGAAGCCAGAAGTAGAGGCTTCCAAAAATAGCCCCTTCCCTATCACCACCAAGGAGCTGATAGTCTTCAGTGTTATGGTTGACACCATCACAGAATTGCCACCTAATTTGGTCCATCATTCACAGTCTTTATTGTAATTTCCACTTTGTTGAACATCACCTTTCCTCCTCTATCATCTCTTACTCTTAACTGAAAGTCAGATATTTGGTTGTTCTGATAGCAAACCCAATTCTGTTCTCTTATTGTCTCTATCCTCAATTTTTTAGCCAAAAGCAGTTGCTGTGTTTATGTGCATAATGACATTGTTTGTCTTAGTGTCT
>JABUQX010129674.1:10000-12500 GCA_015478945.1 Trachelipus rathkii
TCTCGTTCAGGAAGTGATGGACGGGATTTGGGCTAGGCTGGATAAGGGAGGGTTTGAGTTCATCCATTTGGTTAGGATAGGTGAGGAAGTCGTCGAGGTTGGCATGCGGATAGAGCAGGAACTCGACCGAAGAAGGGCCGGAGCATTGGAGGGGGGGGAACGGGCTGAAGCCGTCCAGACAGCACTTAGGCAGCAGAATTGGCTTTCGAACATTATGGTCCAGCATGTTGTCCAGAAGGATGCGTGTTTTCAGGTGTCAACCATGGAGGGGGATGTTGAAACGGTTGAACAAAGGGAAGTCGGTGTTCAAACTCCAGTCATGGAAGAGGGTAGGAGGACGATTGAGCGGAGGGAAGCAAGTACCCAGATAGCGGAAGTGAACGATGATCTGGACTGCATTAACCAAAGGGGTGTCAGTGTTCAGACTTTAACCAGGGAGGAAGTTAGGGAGATGGTTGAACGAGCGGACGCGAGCACTCAAGTGACGGATTCAGATGATGATCCGGACGAGATCGAAAAAAGCGAAATGGCTACGCAGGTGGAGAAGCCATGGAGGGAATTGGAGTTGACGGCTCCGCCTCGCGAAATTGAACAAAGGGAAGTGGGAATTCAGGTAATTTTGGGTGATGAGGGTGTGAAGATGGAGCGAGTGTTGGTTGAAAACAAGCGGGAAGAGAGACTGTCGCATATTGAGCGTTCACTGGCCCAGATGGCCGAGTCAATGTTTGAACAGGGTGAAGTGGTAAAGAGCTTGAAAGCGGGATGTTGTGGGGGAAATGTGACCCAAGTTGTGAAACCTGGAAGTATGTATAGGGGTGAATATCAGAATGGGGGACAGTCGGAGGAGCCGATAAGGGCCGGGTCAGCAACGGGAATTATGCAGAGGGGTCAAGGGGATGGTCGGAGACGTAGTAGTGCTAGTGAATGGAAGAGTGCGAGCGGGAGTGGTGGTCAGGGCGGGCGTGAGAGGGCAAGAATGGGTTCATGGGGCTCATTTGGGGGTAGTCAGAGGTCAAATAGGGGTTCGTTTTCTTCTAGAAGAATGAAGTGTTTTTACTGTGGTACAATGGGGCATGTGAGAGCAGAGTGTAGGTGGTGGTTAGGAGCATGTCTGTTGTGTGGCTCTTTTGGTCATTGGGTTAATCGTTGCCCGGAACGGCGCGAATTGAACCGTGCATTGCCGCGGAGTGAGGGGGGGAAACGTTCTTGTATGGGGTCGCCTTCTTCAAGTGGAATCAGAGTGACTTTAGAGGCAAATCAGCGGGCTTCACAAGAAGTGAGGAAACCGCCGAGGGAGGTGATTACTAACGAGAACGTCTGTAGCGTTGTACCGAAAGAGGGAAGGGAAAGGGAAAGTGTGGAAGAGTGTGTGATTGAACCAAGAATTTCTGAAAATTCTGGTTTTGCCGAGGGTGCTCGGGTCCCAGATAACGTCGAACAAAGGGTTGGAGTGTCTGATTGGGTCAGGTATTACGGTGCTGCTCAAAATCAGACCGAGTGTGGAGCTCCCGAAGGGGCTGTGAAGGGATTAACGTTAAGGGAACCGGAGTTGAATGCGTGGTTGGATGATCGGGAATTGAACCATCGGGAGGAGGGTACTAAACAGTTGTTGTCAGAGGGAGAAGGTTCTTTTAAGTTGAGTGAGAACCACCCGTGGCTTGCGGGCGGGATAACGGTTAATTTTGGAGTTCAGAGCAAATGTACGAGCGTGAATGAGGAGGAAATTCAGCGGAATTTTCCCCGGGATCGGGAACGGGTGAGCTTTCCATAGTCTCGCAAAATGACGTTTGTGTTGTTTCACAGGGCGGTTTTCGTGTTCCGAATGAGGTATTAGATAGTTCTAGCGAAGAGGTTCAGGGCAGTCACGTTTCGGACAGTACGAATGATGTCAGTGGGGAGTCTAGCGAGGCTCATTCATGTTTGAATGTTGGTCATGTTGAGGAGGTGATGGCAGTTCAGGGTGTATCGTGGCATAAGGGAATGGATGATGATGATTGGGACCCATCTTGGGTGTTGCCAGAGTCGGTAGTTCCGGGAATCGTGCAGCGTTTCGAGTCTGATTGGGGAGGGATAGAATCGGGAGAGCCCGAAGTTTCGGAGCCAGGGATTGAGGTTATGATGATTAAAGTCATGCCATGGGGTACCGAAGTTTCGGAGCCAGGGATTCAGGCTATGATGATTAAAGTCATGCCGTGGGGTACGGAGTTGGAGGAGTGGGAGTCGGGAGCTCTGGAGCCAGAGATTGAAGTCGCGAATAACGGAATCGTGACATCAGAGTCGGGAGAGTCAGAAGCGCTGGAGTCAAAAATCGGAATCGGGAGCACCGAGCTTGTGTTATCGGAGTCGGGAAAATCGGAGTCGTTGGAGTCTGGAGTCGAGCTGAATTATGGAACTTTCGGGCGGTGGTTTCCGGGTGGTGAACTATGGTGTGAGTCATTGTCTTGTTTCCTGATCATCGGTCTCGTTTATTTTTCATTGCATTATGGTTATGACGTCTTTT
>JABUQX010129674.1:17500-22500 GCA_015478945.1 Trachelipus rathkii
GCTAATGTTTTCAAGAATTTTGTTTTGTAGGGTGATCATTAGTATAAACTGAAAGGAGTCCAGATGTTTCCTAATGACGAGGGCCTGTTCTACTTCCTGTTTATTGTGACTAGACAGTATAATTTTTGTTAGGCACTTCATTACACATTGAAAGTTTTTTTTTTTCAATGCCAAAAGGCAATCATTTCGTGATGCCCATCTTGTCGGACACAACTTTTTGGTAATCTTTTTCCTTGCTAGTTCTCCTTCTAGTGTTTTGTTGAGAGCTTGCCAACGGGGTAAACTTCTGCTAAAGAAAACATACGTTTGCTGAACAATATCATAAAATTGACTAACCTCGGTAATGTTATAGACTGAATCATTCAGCACAAGATTCAGGTTATGTGCTGCACAATGTACGTACTCAGCTGTTGGAACTATATTTTTAATTCTTTTCTGTAGTCCAGTGTACTGTCCACTCATATTAGACGCGCCATCGTAGCCTTGTCCTCGACATTTTTGAATATCAATTCCATTTTCCTTCAAATATAACAATATTGAATTCTCAAATGTTTCACTTGTTTGATCACTGACTTCTATGAAACCCAAAAACGACTCGTGTATCTGCAGAGAATTTTCACCGGGATTTTTTTCTGTCAGTGTTGTATATCTAATCACGATACTCAACTGATCTCTTTTGGAGATATCTTGTGTGGTGTCTAGAATTAATGAATAATACGGAGCTGAGGTTATTCTGAATAATAATGTTTTCCTAACTAAACATGCAAATAAACTAATCATGTCATTTTGTATTTCATGATGTAAATACTTGTTTCTAAGTAAAGAGTCATATCGAGAGAGTAGATCAACAATATTCAAAAAGTTTCCAGACTCGGGACCAATTGATTCTGTATTTTCTCTATGACCACGAAATGGTAATGAACACATTGCCAGTGTTCTCACCACATCGATAATGCGGGTAAAAATTTCTTTCCACTTCCGATGTTCCTCCGAGAGTTGATCAACGATAGTTTTATTTTTCTTCCACATACCATAAGTCATAAAAGCGTGTAAATGTGATTTGCTACATTCATGTTTTTTAATTTTCTTACTAAGCCCCTGCCAATCACGAATGCCTATACGCCAACTTCTTGATTCAGGGCATTCATTGAACAGCCAACAAGGCTCACAATAAACAGCATCTAATTTGGGAGAATAACAAAGCCAATATCTTTCGATTTTTTGGCCAGTTATAGTTGCATATGAATAATATTCAGCACTGAATGATCTTTTTGAAATTATATCCTTAGGAAAGGGACCTAAAGGGCGGCATGATTCACCGGCTAAAATTTTTTCTCTGGCTTCCTTAGAAAGAGGCATAGGAAAAAATCCAATGTCATTTTGGAATTTATTTTTATACGAAATCTTAGCCACGGTAGAGTTTTCGATAACGCATCTATCAACGTCATTATTAACGTCGGTTTCACATTCTTTTGATCTATCCTTTACCTCTTGTGTACTTCTAATTTCAATAAAGTTCACAGAGCTCGATAGGGGCCCCTCGAACATCCGGGGCCCTCCACCGCAAGTGCAGGCCCTGCGGGCCCGTTATCTGCCGCCACTGCTCCAACAGCTAGTTGGAGGACAGGCCAAATATTTCCTTGCAAGTTTACTTAAGCGTGGGTAAAAATTTTGCTTAACTTTCCACCAACTGATAGTATCAAGTCGTTTTTCTTGGTGACAAGTTTTCAAAATCATTTTTGCACTACATCTTTGGTAATGCGTGTGTTTCTTCATCACCACTGACTGTAGAAATTTCTTACTAGTGAATCTGTTAATTGATTTAGCTGTAGAAGATGGTTGGTTAAATGTTAGAATTCGTTTATTTTCCTTTTAATGGTTGGGTGATTATAGACCTATTCGGATTGGAAGTTTGTCAACTGCCACACAAGGTGAAACGATTTATTTTGTTGTAATATGTGTTACAAGAAAAAAACTTGCCTTTATAACGGGGATCTAAGTAAGTTGCAATAGTATGAAGGTCATTAATTTCCACAGAACTAAAGCGTTTTTCTAGCTCTAGTTTTATGACATCTTTCATTCTTTTTAAAAAAACCGTCATCATTTTCATTTGAAGATGGTTCAAAAAGCTTCTTCCTAAGCGTTGAGATTAATGGTATTACATCGGAGACAGAAGCCGTAGAGGCGCCTAATTTTTTTGGTATCAATAATCTCAATGTGACTCTGTTGACTCAAATTATTAAGAACTTCATGATGTGAGAACATGAGTCATCATTACAATACGTTGAGTTGAGTCCATGTCTCTCAATTTAAATTTGCCGTAGAGAATTCATCTTAAGTAATTTTTTATTATAAAATTCTTTATCAAATCTCGACAATAAATATCCGCGCAACATCCGCAGGGAAAAGCGCGGAGGCGGATCTTTAATAATGTGCGGATGCGAATGCGGATGCGGATATGTAAAAAGAAAAAATAAAATATATATATATATATATATATATATATATGGTTTAGTTAACTATATATATATATATATATATATATATATTAGGCCCAATTTATAGGGATAAAAGTATCGGTATCGGTATCGGGTATCGGCAAAAATTTTGGTATCGGTATCGGCAATGAAAAAATAGCGAGTACTTGTATCGGTATCGGCCTCAAATTTTGGTATCGGTGCAACACTAATATATATATATATATATATATATATATATATATATATATATATATACAAATTTTTATATTGAACGTAAAACTATATATGTAACACCGACGGCTAAAATTCTTATACCACAATTTTCCTTAGCGGCCACGCTATCTTTTGAGCATATATAATTGCATGTATTGTCTCACAAATTTGTGTGCTGAGGCCTCAAACGAAGTCACTGTGTCGCACAAATATGTGCGACGAGGCCGCAAATGAAATATCACGATCGCACATATATGTGCGACATGGCAGTCACATTAAGGTTATGAACTATTTTTAAGTACTATATCTTGGCACCAATAATGTAGTACAATTATTTTGACCTGTATGATTCTTAGCAATAAGCCTAAAATTTACCCGATTTTATAGTGCTCAGAAAAAGAAAAAAAAAATCACAAAATTAATGGACTTAAATTAAAGGTTTCATAAAAAATTAATACCTAAGACATAAAAATACATTATTTTACATCTTCAAAGATATATTTTACATCATATAGGCTATTTTGAGCCACTGGATTGAATTGCCCCACGTGGTCCGAATAGCCCCACACGGAGCCGAATTGCGCCCCCTCTCACGGTATATATATATATATATATATATAGATTATATATATATATATATATATATATATATATATATATATATATATATATATATATATATATATATATATATATATATATATATATATTTTGCAACTGGGTTTTCTATTAAATTTGACAAAGTGTTTCATAGATATAAACAAAGAATCAATTGATTTTCTAAAAATTGAATTTTGTAGGAATCCTGTTCAACTCAACTTTTCTATATATATATATATTTAGTGCTGTTACCTAAAAAAGGCCCACTTTTTTAAGTTTGGCAATAACTACTAAACTATTTAACATATATGAGTTTTAAAATAAGTTCTTAGATTGCCAGGTCCTATGTATGTTACCACATAAAATTTTTTTGTTTTGCTTAAAAATTGTAAAAATTATTTAGACTCGAAGTGAAAAAAAAAAAAAGCCCGCTTTTTGCAAAAAGGGCCCCACCCTTTTAACTCTTGCTAGAGTTAATCTTGCTAGAGTTAATTTTTTGGTATTTTTAGGTTATTATCTTGTTATTTAAGGTTTTTGTGACTAAATAGGCAGAATTTTTTTTTTTTTTTTGAAATTAAAATAAAAAAAATAATAAAATAAAAAAGGTAAATTTCCTCAATTTTTTTCAAAAATCATCCCATTTGGGTCAACCCTCATAACTCTTGGTTGAGTTAATTTTTTTTAGTGTTTTTAAGTTATTATTTTGTTATTTAAGGTTTTTTGTGACTAAATATGAAGAATTTTTTTTTTTTTTTTTTTTTTTTTTTTTTTTTTTTTTTTTTAAATAAAAAAAATAATAAAATAAAAAAAGGTAAATTTCCTTAAATTAAACAAAAAATCCAAGTGGGCCAACTCTTATAACTCTCTATATATATATATACCGTATATATACAACAAGAGTTAAAATAAAGATGGGCCTTTTTACATAACATTTATGAAAAGTGGGCCCCCTTTTTTTACATAACAAAACTATTTTTTAGACAATATACTAATGTAAATAAAAAATAAATAATATACCATGTTGTTAGGTATATTATAACACATATACAGGCCTATTTTCATTCCAAAAAAAAGTGGGCCTTTTTTGTCATACAAATGGGCCCTTTTTGATAGTCTTTTTCGATGGTACCTGTGTGTTGATTGGCTGCACCAAATTTCTTGAAATTTGGTGTGGGATTACCTTATGCATGGGACTAACATAATTTAATTCAATATTAATATAATTTCTAGAGTTCTTAATGCAGTATTGACTGGAAAAGTACCAAAATGGTTTTTCACGATTGTCAAAAAGTAGGCAAAATTTTTGAAAAATTTAAAAAAATTCCCAAAATTCAAAAAATCGAATTTGAACCATTATAACACCTTTAAACATGCATACTCAATGGGGTGAATAGGTCCACCAATTTTTTTCGCTCTACACATCATATATACGGAGATACAGGGTGGGCCTTTTTTGCATAACAAAATTGATGGGCCTTTTTTAGGTAACAGCACTATATATATATACAATATATAAAATTATTATATATATATATCTATATATATATATATATATATATATATATATATATTATATATATATATATAATATATATATCAGATCAACATGAAATTTTCTGGGCGTATATAGTCGGGTGAGATACGGTAATAATAGCACAGAGGGGTATCAACCCTGATTTTCATAAAAATCACAGGATATACTCTAAA
>JABUQX010129675.1:0-16344 GCA_015478945.1 Trachelipus rathkii
TAATTAATTGATGTTATAATATACTATGTAAGATTATAGAAATAATTTGTTTGAGACATTCCTTAGATATATATATATTTAATAATATAACTATAATATATAGTGATCATAGTATATATATATATTATAGTATATATATATACTATATAATAAATTATTATTGTCTACTATTATTACTAATATATTAATATATATATATTCAGAGTATAGTATACGCTTAAATATAAGTATAATAAGCATAGTATAATATAATAAGCAAGAATATCAGACGTATATTATGGAGCATATAAAGAGTATCAATAATAGTAATAGATACGGTATTAAATATGATAAGTATGTTATATCTAAGAGTGGCGGAAAAGTATATCAATATGATATAAATAATAATAGAGTTATATATTACATATATATATATTATGGCCCTTCTTCACCCTAATTTAGGGAGGTATACTCTGGACCATACTTATATATACTATACTATATATGATACCCAAACTATATAGTCTTCTATAATAGTTATATATGATATATAATTTTACATAATACATTGAATAAACATTACAACCTTATATGGTTTTTGAAGAAAAGAGCAAAAAAAAATTGATATTAATAAAATTAAAATCGTTGAAACGCTATACGTATGCTTAATACACAAAATTTTAGCTAATATCAAAATAATTGACTCCTGTAAATATAAACGAAATTTAAACGACTTACACATTTTAAAGACTGCCTTTAAAGTTCAAAGAAACGAACATAACAAAGCACTTCTAAAATACATTTTTTGGTCAGTTTGTTATTTATTCTACAAATATAAAGTCATGGGATTACATTTAGTTTATCAAAAACACATGATTTTTCCGATCCCTTATCTATATCGTATAAACTACTACCATCATCAGTTATATTTAGGCTATCTATTATCTTATTTCGTAGTATATTTTATTAGGGGTAGGTATCAACTGTTGGTCTGCCAAATATATATATATATTATATAACAACTCCCAGGAAGTACCTACTACACTATATATAATCTCCTATATATATATCATATATATATATAAACTATAGCTATATACTATATATATATATATATAACTATATACACTAATACCATTAAAATATAAGATAACCCTTCTGTAGGGTCATAATATATCATCTTATATAAAAGTATATATATATACTATCTACTATACTAGAGTTTTATCTTCCTATTTTTCAATATTCTACATTTCCTTTAAATATAAGGCTTCCATATTATGCTTACTATTTATTTAGAATTTAGAATAGAAATATATTATCAGAAATATATTAAATATACTTAAACAAAACTTTGTTTTAATTTAATCTTGGCGTACTAGTTTCTTATATGTGATTAAAGGTACGTTTCTATAAGCATATATTTCTCATATATTATATATATATATATATATATACTAGTATATCATACTACACTCATAATAATCTATATCTAGTATACTGTATATCTTGACTAGCTGACTGATCCACCACTTAGGCGGATATAATATATATCTACCCTCACTGTTCCCTCCTATTCGCGTACTTGTCGATCTATGGTCTCCACGTGAGTATCCGATCCCACCTTCTTCTTCTTGTATCTGGTTTCTTCTATTATACTATCTCATATATATACTACTAGTATATATATATCCTACTATATGTATATTATAGCTCGACTTCGCATTATACATATATACATGATATTCCGTATTAATCATATATACCCTGACAGCGGTATACTATATATACCGGCAAGCTACTATTGTTATGCTAATATATATATACATAATATATATCACTATCATATTTACCACTAGCTAATCACTTACTAACTCATAATATATTACGACCTACTACTATACAAAGACAATTAGAATATTTGCAGTATGTATATTATCACATAACCATATATATTACGCCAATATTATAAATTGATAAAAAATATATTTATATATTTTACTTTATATAAATATATTTATACTATATATATATAATATATATATTTATATAAATTATATGTGAAAGTAAAATAAATAGGAATAATATATACTTATTTTATAAATTAAAATACTAAATAGTATCAAAAGAATTTTATTTTCAATATATAATCTATAAATATATATAATATATACTATAATTAATATTAATTATTAATATATTATAATATATTAAATTATATATTATATATATATATATAATATTCAATTAAATTGATAAATATAAATATATTAATAGTTATAATAACTATAATATATATATTAATAAATATAGAAATATATATTAATTAATAATATATATATATATATAATTAATATATATATATATATATTTAATAATATATATATATAATATATTATAATATTATATTATATATATATAAAATATAATTATAAATATTATATATATATATAGATATATATATATATATAATATATATAATATATATAATGAATTAATATATATATATTATCAATATACTATATATATAATATATATATTATATGAAATATATACTATAATAAACATATATATATAATAAATATAATATATATATATTATATTAAACATTATATTATATAGTATTTAATAATTTAAGTCAGGTGTACTAGACGGGTATACATGATTGTAAGTGCCTATATGATTAATATAGTAGGTATAAACTTATAAGAGTGGCTATTATTAATATTAATATATATCATATAAATTACTTATATAATAAAAGTATCTATAAACTGCATGTATTATTAATGACTAATTATAACTATCTATAGTAGATATTTACCACCATCAACAATACAATAAGAGTTCACTTCGCGCAACCTATAAGAAGTAGTATAAGTTCCTATGATTATCAACCAGATTCAGAATACACGTCAACATTAATTTCATACGTTGAGCACGTAATCATTATTTGGATGCGAAAATATTTTATGTAATTATTATTATTATTGATGTATCATCTACTTCATTATATTATTTATTATTATTAAATTTATTATTCATTATTATGTATTATTTATTGATTTATATTATTATTATTATTATTATTATTATTTCAGATATCAATTTTAATAGATTCGTTTTAGTTACTGGTTATAGAGGTTAGGGAAGATAACATTTAAATTGATCTTTTCTTTTAAGCGCGCAGATAATTAGAATTCAATTGGAGGCATATAATTCGAGCATACTTATCAATACGAGTGTCCCCTAGGACCGCGTGATTTGGTGAAGTAAAAATGATATAAACATATTATAAACAATATAAGCGTTATAGGTAAGCTTAAAAGATATAAAATAAAATTAAGAATCAATCTGGCAATAACCGACATTAGTTTAAAATTTGGTGACTTCATAATTTTTTTCGGGCTTTAGATTCCATTTCAATTTCTATATATTCTCTCCAGACAGTGTTTCTTTTTATATTAATTACGCAAATTTAAAAATATTTGAGGAATTCATTATTCGTATTCATACATTTTCAACTTGTACCAGATTTCTAGTTTGTTTTGTTTATCTTAAAAAATAATGAGATACGAGTGTCAATCTGCTCAAACTTTTTAGTATTATACGGAGATGAGACAGGGTTGTGTTGTCATCCTTAGATATTCAAATTTTGATATGGATGGGCGTTTGTGAAAAGAATATAGAGTGGAGGTGGTCGAACTGGTGGTTAGAAAATGATAGGAAAATGGTAGAAAAGAGTGGAGGGTGCCCTACTACCTATATCATAGCTGCGGATGGGACTCTGCGTTCTGCCTGCTGATGAAAGTCGTGTTAAGTGAGAGGTTGGAAAGAATTTGGTAAGATGAAGACATTTGGCAGGGTAGTAAACAGGTTTAGGGTCCTGAAAGTGAAACTTCTTAGGTATAGAGAAGAAGGTTAATGGGTTGTGAGGTAGATGGATATTTGCCTCAGTTTAGATAGTACTGTTAGATTGTAGAGCAGCTGGAACACAGTGTCTGAGTTTTAAATAAATCTTACTTTTGGGGATATTGTGTTCGGATCATGAGTGAAGTTGGAAATTCGGATGATTCACGAAAGTTAATATGTTAAAGGCAAGTTGTAATATGGTAGGTCCTTCATAGGTGGCTTGGTTGGTCATAATTAAATTTTACGTTTGGTTGAAATATGTAAAATATATAAAGCGACTAAGTCTGGTGTGCGACTATTAACGGCAGTCTACATGAGGGTATTGTATGTAACTGTGTTATCTGTACTATATGTTAAGACTGAGATATGTTGTACTGGATTAAGAAAGTATTAATGATCTCAAGTTCAATGTGTTCACGATGGACAATCTTAGGGGGCGTGTTGATTGTGAGAAGAATTGATAAATGAGGTTTGACGCATATCAGGTGAGTTGTGTGGTGTTGAAGAAAGGGGTAAATGGATGAGAGAATAAAGGAAAGTATGTTGAGAGGGTTTGGTCGATGTGGATAAGGATGAATGGTTTCGTTGGTGTTAAGCGGAATGTAGTAGTGTGAGTGGTTTGGGAACCGACGTTGGGAGACCGAAGAAAAAGTGGAACTTGAATGTCAGTACACACCCTGGTTGAATGATCTGAGGAGAGAAATAGTTTGAGTTGCAGAGGCGAGAGAAAGAAAGGTTGCATGGGATAGGAAGAGAATGGCGGGATTTGTTGGGAAAGAGGAGTTATGGTTGTGTCCCATTCACATAAAATTGGGCGGCCGATGATGCCGATTGAACCGTAGCTGATCGGCTTTGGAAGAACGACTTTACACCGATAACCGATTGTGGACTCCACCCGTGCGCCGTTCGCACTCCCTATACGAAGCTTCTAGGGTGGAGTTTTCTGATTGCGACGGAGTTCTTACTAATTAATTGGTACACGGAGGTAAGGGCCTCGGGGCCTATCTTCTTTCTCGTGTTACTACCTTCTATTTTGTTCATTGCTTTTCTCCGCACCCCCGAGACAACTAGGCTTTTCCTTTCTACCAACATGGTTTCCGACGGGCTTGTAGGGGCGCCCAATTCCAAGACGGAGATACCCGTTCACCTGCTCAAGGGAATCTTGTGTGGGTGTGGAAAGAAAAAAGAAAAGGTAGGAATAAAGAAACAGTAACTGGAAGTTAGATATACAGTACTTACCTACCAGTTTGGAGCTAACTAATATTATATACTCTATTGACCGCCTATGCCTTTCCATATTAGTAGCTCCGATATCAATATCTTCTCATCTCCTACGCTTACGACTCTCATTTTCCATCTAAGATATACTACCCTATAGTCACTACTACGTTACTCTTATTTACTGACACCTATTACTCTGTGCGGTTAACTATATTTAATATTATTACATTCTCTCATACATCCACTTTTTATTTCTTATTCCTACTGCTTAGGGCATTTTCTAATTAATAATATAATCCTAGTATCTTATAATCTATCTAACTATTATATACTATATACTTAAATTTATACATAAAAGTGTGAAACACGTCGAGTGCATTTCAATACTTTTTTTATATTTAAAAAAAACTAAAATTATGAAACCTAATTCACATTTTTAAGTGAATATTTTAGCAGTATACATATTATATATATATATATACTATACTATATCATAATACGATATATACTATAAAATATATACTAGTATAATATATATTATATGAGGTAGTTCAGAATGGATAGAGATGAGGAGATGATCCGGATGAATATATAATAAATTATTACGTTGGACTTTTTAACGATATTAATTAATTATATTTAATATATAAATTTAAATAGTATATATAATACTTTATTATATAAAACACACAAAATATTTATAACCTTATATATTAATTATAATATAAGTATATATATAATTAAGTTTATATATATATATTATAATATAGTCACTTTTTATGTTGAAACCTTAAATTAAACTAATTTTAAACCGTCCTTTATTGAAAACTAAAAAAAATTATTTAGAATAAAACTAAGTGGGAAACTTGATTTTATAAAGGGCAAAGAACAGTTAACAAAAAAAATAAAGTTAAGAAAAAAAAGTAATTTAAGCAATTAATCCTGCTGTCTCAGGACATTTTAATCTCGATACGTTTGAGGGCAAGACACAAAATATTACATGAACCATCAACTTCACTTACATTTTTCCTTAACATGACGCGTATGGCATCTTTACCCTCTTAACTATACCAAATTAATAATTCAAACTATGAACACTAATGATCCAAGTTACTTTTACTGAAGCTTGTAAGTCCAACTTTGTTATCAATTCCTGAGCAGCATGCCTCATCCAGCTCAATCTCAACTAATCTAGTACTCGAATCATGATTTCCTTCTACTGCCGACTCACCATATGATAAAAATTTGTTTATTAAGTCTTCATCTCCTCTTTCCTCTAATATGGAACGTATATAATCTACCTTTCCAGATCTCATTAACCACCTAATTTGATCAGAACCAACTTTATCTAATACTGCCCATGCTAGCTCTGCATTACCCCCATGTATAAAATGGGCTAATAATTCTGACATGAAACGAAAAGGCGTACCTGTAATCTCTCTATATATCACCAAAGCACGGTGATTATCAAACCCTTCTTTCATCCACATATGCATAAAAAGCCTTAGACCAGCACTCGCGTAACGTTCCGGATAATCTTTTATTTTTAAAAAGTTACTTAACCATAGGTGATAATGATTTTCTATATCATCATCCGGTCTCAAAAAATCAAATAATTCTTGAAATTCATCAAAGTGGAGCATATTATACAGTATAGATAAACTGCTATGAAAATTATTTTCAGCGAAATCTCTCTCTAGAAGCTCCGAATATCTATCGGAATTTAACCTACTAAAGCAAAATTCAAATACTTCTGGATAACTTCTACAATAATTCCTTGTTGCAGACACTGCAGCATTCAAAAAGATCTCATCTTTTTGCCGAGTACTTATCTCATTTTCAGGTAGTGATTCTATTTTATCCCAAAAGAACTCTACAGCTTCTACAAATTTTCTATGCTTACCTAATGCCCAATCAAGCCCATAATTCCATAATGATGCTATACGCTTCCAATCTTGCTCTGAGAAACACGCACATACTGCTACATAATGAACCAGATACTCCAACTTCGCCGGATTGTATAGTCTGCCTTCCATTACCAAACTCATCATGCAACTCTCCTCTGTGAAGCACCTGTTAACGGCACCAATCTGTAATTTTGACTCTCTGCCTTACGCACTCACATATTATCGCGTTCTAAAATTGATTCCAAACAAAAGCAATTCAACATCTCTTTACTCAATGCAAACACGGCAACTGACGTATCATAACTGTTATACAACGGCTCATCAAAGTTATTTACTCTGAGTTTATACTTTAACCATTTCTTCAGAGTTTTTTGCTTCAACAATCAATTTTCCAAACCCCCTTTCTTTTTAATTATTCTTAATTCTTTTCTGACGTTACCTTTCAGTAAATGCATTTCCACAACCACTACCCAATCAATAAGAGGGCATTATTTTATACCAAGAAGAAATAAAAGAACTTCATCACTATTCCCTGCGGTATATCAAAATATTGCCTAAACGCTAATTCGACTAAGCATACGAGGCACTATTCCAATTTTTCTCGTATGTTATATTGAATGGTGTATCATAGCCATACTTTACAAGGATCATCCAACCGCCTCTTCCTTATTCCTCTCCAATTACATTCAGGCATGGCACAGCATTTCACGAAGCAACCGGGTGTTCTTTATCTTGGGAAGCCTAAAACTCACATTAAACAACTAGTCATAGTCTCGCCAAACCCACAAGGAGAATTTGTCTTTAGTCATAATTTACCATACCTTCGCCCTTCCCGAAAAACCGGGTCAACCCTTCCCACCCGTGGTTCTTCGGCCCCGGCGCCCACGGCGCATAATTCAGAAATCTTTCTGTGAGATTTAAAATTACACCATTGGTTTCATCGCGATGACACGGGCCCCTCCACGAGCGTCTACTCACAGCCACAAAGTTAAACTTATAGGACGGGTACTCTACCACTTATAAACCCTCGGCTTGCCGGGACACCAGTTGTACGGCATTCACCACAGGTCATCTCGCTTCAACATCGCCTTGCCGCTGACCATCATAACATACATAACCGGTGGGATCTTACTGCATAAGCCTAACCCACTTTTATATTTTTCGTTTCATTCCGAGCTCCACCATCTGCTTGTCCTACATAACTGGTTAGAGTTTTCAAACTGTTTGCCGTTACACTTGTTCGCTTACCCTTTTCTTAACAACATTTTGGTCGGGATGCATGCGTTTGGCGGGGCGGCTGTCCATTCATCATTATTAATTCCAAGCTATGTCCACTGACCTTATCTTGTTTCCTTCTCTCTTAAATTTCTCAATTTTTATTCTTCCTTCTTCCTTGTCCCCTTATCGACGTTTCATTTCTCTTTCTAATACACTTCGATCTCATAAATCATCTCATCTGTGGGAGCAATTGAAATATATTATATATATACTTATATTAATACTACTATATATTCATGTAGTCATAATATATGACCTACTACACTAGGGCTACCATTTATCTGTAACTATTTTAGTCCTTCCACAGCCTTCAACGGTCGTTAGTATATACTCTTATTACGTATCAGTTCATATATCTTACTATATTATATCAAATATAATAATATCATCACTATATAATAATATAATATATATACTCTAATATTATATATCACTATTAATGATCTACTAAGTAAATGTCTCTAATTCATTGATGTACTATATTTAGTATCTTCTATATATACTATATTATAGTACATCTAACTATATGTACCTACTGTATAATATAGTAGGACTTATATGTAAATCACTCCTCTCTTCCTGCTATTCGCTCAATTAAACAAGCAAAGAATAATTGATTTGTTTTCAATATGTTCAAGCAACTACTTCGCGCCCTCAAAAAACTACAATATTAAGCAATAGCCTCACACGGGAACTAGGAAGCTCC
Source organism: Trachelipus rathkii (assembly GCA_015478945.1). NCBI lineage: Eukaryota > Metazoa > Arthropoda > Malacostraca > Isopoda > Trachelipodidae > Trachelipus > Trachelipus rathkii. The sequence continues at coordinate 9,004 of JABUQX010129675.1, forward strand.
GGCAGTTCCGCTGTCCACGGAATGTCCTGGTTCGTACACCGAGCTACCTTTGCTGCTGAAACAAATCAAAAAACAAAAAACACCAAATAAAAAAAAAAAAAAAAAAAAAAAAAATCTGCACCGTAACTATGTTTAAGAAATAAAAAATATAAAACCAACAACTCAAAAACTGACAATAAGCTATTAAATCACTATGCGAAAAAGGAATATACAGTTCTTTAGGAATACCCCTTTAGGGTAGACCTTCTTAGAGTTAGTGAGCAAAATCAGTAAATAAAAAAAAAAACAAAATAAATTAAAATAAAACATATTGGCTTTTTTTTTTTTAGGAGAGCATGGGGACACAATAAATATATATAATACTATTTATAATTTGGCTTATATATTATTTGTAAAAAGTCATCTACACCAGGCATAAATATGTGTAAGGGGGCGGCCGCAGTCGACACGCACGACGGCGAACACACACGGTGCCGGGTGACTAGTTTCATTCCCATAACCCGTAGGGGAGTGGTTGCCGGCGTCGGAAGGAACCTATCCTGTCGATCTAGAACCACGCCAAAAACAATAGAGCCGGGGGTTCTACATCCGATCATCATGAGAGACAGGACCTACCCCGAGAGGTGTGGGGATTAGTCTGTACACCCTACTCCCTAGTTTTCCACAGGGAAAGGATCCGATTTATGAACCGTAGTAACAGTACTCCTGCCGATCTGGTGCGGTAAAATATAATCCTAAATAATATAAGACTGGGGTATATTCTTAGTATAATATAATTTTACAATAAATATAAATATTAAAAAAAAATAAAGCACAAATTATATATAATTAGAAAGCTTTAATGCTTTATTAAAACAGAGTAATATATAGTTGAGCATTCTCACTTTTTCCATTAATAAAAGGTCTCGTAATTATAATAGTATTTACTGCATATATAATACATGTGGTGGGGCTACACATCAATGTATTAACAATATTTTTTTCTATTTTTTTCATCTTATTCAGTTTTATACTGTTTCTCCTACTAAATTTTTAACTGCAAGGATCCAAAAATGTATTCCTGTTTACGGTAGTATTTTTTACGTTTTTTTGAGCATTTTTTTATTTTTTTTTTTTTTTTTTATTTTTATTTTTATTTTTTTTTTACAAAACATTATTCTACGCACTAAAAAAATTGGACCAAGCATTCAGGAATCAGGTACTTGCCTTTTCCCTGTAGCTATTGATTGTAGTTTTTGAGAAATATATGAGGATTGAATTGAAAATGAAAAATTTCTATTTTATTGCTTTAAGGATCAACTAACGTAAAATCTTTCCCAAATTACTATTATATAATAATCTCACTCTAATATAAGTAATAAGTTTATTATATATATATACCATTTACTGAATATACTCATATATACTTATATATATATATATACTATATATATTATATATATATAATAATATATCCATTATACTATATATATATATATCTAGATAATATTAAATTTATTACTATATATATTATATATATATTATAATATATTATATCTATTTAATATAACAATATCATTGTTTGTAGAAAATTAGAACAAAAATACTACTATACTACCTCTGTACCGAACTTCTTTCCCAAGACTGGAGGTAAAGAGGGTGCGCTAACATGCACATGAAACAGAAAAAAGTATAGACAAGAATATGAACGTCGAAAAGAAGAAAAAAAGCCCAACCTTACATCTCACCCCTTTATATCCATTTTAGTGTAGAACTCGAGTCGCAGTCAGAAAATTTAACACGGGCGCTAGAGTTAATTTTCACGGGATTTAAACCTAGCCACGGAACCTCCACTGATGCACATTTCTCGTCGTTTGTCGAGGGTATCCAATCGAGTCTCCTTGGCCCAGGTTGGGCTAGCAGACACCCATAATACATCACATAATGATAGTATCCTAACACAAAACCGTGGGTCTTACACGCATGGGCACCATTTCACCTTTCTCAATCTCGAGCCTCTTGACCAAACCCAAATAATTTCTCATCACATCGCGATGGCAAATTCCTTTGTAGACTTGACTGCAATTTCCATCATTTTCTTCTGGGATCTCTTACAGCCCGCTCGATATCAACTGAAACACTCACCAACAATACATCCGCTAAACCAACTTGAACTATTCTATTCTGCCACATAAATAACCTTTATCCACTGACCCAAAATAACCATACTCAACGTAGCTTTCATTTATTCTCTGATTTCAAATCTTCGCGTAATTCCCTTTCTTCAACACCAGCAGCAGAACTCTCTTGAATATACGTGTTGATGTACTACCTTTCATATTGAATGAATTCTTCTCAGACAGCCCTAGACACGCCCATAAGATGTGCTCCGCATTTGGACCCACATTGTACCTTTTTAGAGGTATTTTACCTAACTTATTCCAAGGACCATCAGTCTCACTACTATCATTAACAATATTATCAACAACATACCCTCATGTAACAACCTAGTGCAGCTCGAAGACTGTAGTGCCTTTTAGCATCCACCACGACTTTAATTGCGACCAAAGACACCTCTACCTGCATTCACTCAACTTGTCAATACGTGACAGACTCTGCATCATCCGTTCCAGTCTCAATTCAAACCAATATATATATATATAATATATATATTATATACTAGCGTCGATGCATGCGATATTATATATAGTATATTAGTGATGCAGGTAAATACTATACCTTACTATAATAATATATATATATAATATAATATATATAAATAATATTATACTAATTATATATATAATGTACGCGTATATATATGATGTATAATTAAAGATAGCTACTGTATAAAATGGTAGTAAAATAATAAATATTATCATTAGATAAGTATATGCTTATTATAAAACGAATATTTTACTGCATTTGTATTAAAAACTTTCCTAATTTTAGGAATATAAACAATATTTTATTAACGATTTAACAGATTATCCATGGTTTGGACGAATTTTACCTTTAGCTTTGGCTAAATAATTGTGGTTTTATAGAATTATTATACCTCAGCCGAAGCTAAGTGATTGTATTAAATATGAAAAGAGAGTAGAAGAAACTATATTAAAATATAATAAAACATTGAAATTGCCTTTTGAATTTAGTATTTTAAAATGAAAAAAAAATCAGTTGAATTGTCAATATTTAATACAGTGAGAAGGGAGTGAAAAAAAAGAACAATATGCTAAGAATAAAATTAAAGAGTTCTCGATGAAGTATATTTAATTTGTTATTAATGGTTAAATAATTAAAACTTAAGTTTTGCTTTGGTCTATTTTTGTATTATTTAGTCTTAGCCTCGTATAATTATTAATTATTATTATAGTGGATTATATTTAGTTTGAAATAACTCGTTTTCTGAATAGTGAATGAACTTTTATAGCCTGAGTTTTCTATTCGCGACCGTTTAGCAGTAAGATCTACCTCACACATCTTTTATTCATTATTACCTGACACTTGTAGCAGAAGAGCTGGCCTGGCTAGTTATACTTTCACATTCTAATCTAATCTTTGAATTCTAACCCTTAACACTACTAACCTTATACATCTACCATATTATAAAGCCCAACACCATTATTCAGTGGAGTTTTTGGGATAAACATTATAACTAATATTAAGTATAAGTATAATTACCTAAAATGCTACTGTATGGCCATACTTTATATTGGTCAAAGCTAGGAAAACAAACTGTGGCGTTTATCCCTTAACTAATAAAGGCCTTGACAATACTAGCTCGCGCTCCCAAATATAATATTTTGGAATACTAAAAGTACTCCTAGAAAATGACCTATATTTATATATTTTAAATGACATATGTAGAATGAATTTATTAATTTATTAATGATTTTTAAAAAGAGAAATCTTTTAATTTCATTACACGCTCGATTTAATATGAGAGGAACCTAAATCCCATCTTTATTTGTAGAGAGAAATTACCAGTCACTACGTGTCTCTCTCTACACCCAAACAGGCAGATCACCTCCTTAGCGGATATATCTGCCCAATAGAATTTCCAGAAATATAAATACCTATATAGTTTATATAGTGATAGAAAATCATATATTAACTATATATATATATATAGACTCAGCTATATATAAATATATAATATAAGTGACTAATAAAAAAGAAAATAATAGAAATATATATAGTGATCATATACTCTTTAATCAAAATTAATAACATCAAAAAAACAAAATAAAAGTAGTCAAAATCAAAGTAATTATTCACACAATAATACATATTTACAATTATTTACTGGAGTCGGTATCGATGAGAGATAATTTAATATATTATACATACCGTATCTATATAATACTAACACTATTATTATTTAAATAAAGATTAAGTAATATATTCTATATATTTTCCTAATTATATAATTCCAACATCTCCGTAATACGTAGACTTAACAATAATACCATGATTATAATAATATTATTAGTAGATATATTATATAAAAAATTAGAAGGACAACTAAGATTAGAGTTAGCATACATATAGGTTAATAGTACGAAGTCTCTCATTATCGTAATATATTTTTATCATTATATAATTGGTATTTATTATTATAAAATATATTTAGGAGGTGGTTTATACACACATTCTCACTTTCCCTTCCACAGAGGCCAACTGAAAACCGACTTGAATAAAAGAAGAAGACGATTAAGCGAAATTAGAGTTTAAATGCAAATGAAAATGTGAGGAATAGTCAGAAAGATATTCTAGAATTTAATTTAGGTTATTCTAATAATTACTGGAAATTTATAGATAATTAACTGGTTATAAAGTGCGTAGAGGACCAAAGGATTTATAACTATTATCCCTATAAGAGAAAATGAGCAAAGTCAGAGAACCCACAACGAAACACACCAAATCAGAGAAAAGACAAGACGAGTAAAAAAACAAGAGTGTCCTCAAATAAAAATTTCGGAGTAAGAATATACATTGTGGATTTTGTTTAAGGGGATAAGATCCATAATATACGTACGGATTCACGCTTAGCGCAAATTTTCACCCTTATTATACCAAAATCTGACATTATCAAATAGCAATATAAAATATATAAAATTTTGGCATAGGATTTATTCAGCCATTTTTAGAACATTATAACTACTCATATATTTATTAATAATATAAAAACAAAGAAGACTGTAGTTTTTTTGTGCTCTTTAGTGGCGTGTTTGTAATGTGAAATAATTAAGTAAGTAGAGGTGTATCCAGTGACTATGTGGGTATACAACAGGACTTTTACGGATCTGCAAAGGCTTTTGGTCAGGTGATTTTATAGGTGGTAGATTATTTCTGTGTCGTCTACAGGTGCGTTGGTCGTCGCTATATACTTCGCAAATAAGTTTATTTTGAGAGGTAGTTATAAAATGAAAAAGTCGTGTCGCGGGTACATACTAGGTGTACTCGAGGGTTGGATAGAGGAACATTATATTTTATTGCTGTTTGGTAACAACATTTATGTTTTTGACGCGAGGTTTGAAGCAGCGAAGATAGGAGCATGAAGGTTATTGGAGATCTTGTATGGTAAATCGGTACAGGAGGGAGGTATGCACACAACATAGTTTGTTCATCGTCCTGTCCGGATTAGCGATTCGGAGCATCGCCGGTGCCAGTGCGTGTCAGAGCCGTACGGAACATGCCTCCTCGGAGCTGTGTCGGATTTGAGTGCAAGTCGGCAGTGAAGGTATCGAGACTGGAATCGAGTTCCCTCTGGGTGGTTGGACGCTGAATGTACACGACACGTTGCACATGCCCCCAAAGGCGAATGGATCTAGGGCGTGTTACGGAGGCTGAGAATTTGTCATGGTAACTAGCGCCCAATCGAGGTCCGCCTCACGTCCCCGTGATCGCATTCCTGTGCAGTGGAGTGAGTATAGACTCTGGTCTACATGTAGTGTGCTGCGTACTTTGTTGTGTCTATAAGAGAGAGCCAACTGTCTATGTCAAAACACATGCTAGGACGCAGATAAATGTTGAGTCCATGATCTCTTTAACGGAGGTGATATGGAGTTTCTTTGTAGTACGTCCGAGTCCAATTACCAAACGTGTGGAATGATGACACGGTCCCATAGCAACTTATTAAACCCCTAAGATACTATACACCGAAGAGTGTAAAATTAACGCGTGTGAATGCGACTTCCTGTAGTCGAGATACTTGTGATCGAGCGAGATTGTGCTCGTCCTCAAATGTATGAGAGTGTGTATGGGGTTGAGAGACGGAACGAAAGTAGGGAGAAAAAAAAAACTATATCAACATTTTTCACTTTTCAAAAACATTTCAAACGTTTGAAATAGTGAAAGTATTGATCAGAGTTTTTGCTTGCCGTTTCTTTTCCTAACTTGTCTGCCGAGAGAGGTACGTCGCACATCAGAATTTATAGACAGGGCTTTCGTAGCATGCGGGGTTAGACTTACATCTTTTTTTACTATTAGATGAATTTTGTTTTTTCTATATTCGAAAGAAAAGTTTCGTTAACATTACCAAACAAGTTTTTTTTAAATTTGAACTAAAAGCTATCAATTAATGTTTTGCAATTAAATTATCTTAAGTAAAAAATGTGCAGCTCTCCCGACTACCATATGGCCTGAAAATTTTTGATGCTGTTCGGAATACCAGAAAAAAAAATTATCGCAATTTTTCCTTTTTAAAAATCCAAAAAAAGTGTGTTTTGAATTGGACAACGCTGAGCAAGAAAGAAAGCTAAAAAAATCGAAAAAGAGTACTGTCATGACGTTTGTTAGGTAATGGAAACCATCTATGTAGCTGTATTTCAAACTTGAATCAGTCATTTTCGTAAACAAAATTGCTGGATTAATTCGATCATGACAAATGTCAAAAATTATGGGTTTTGAAAATAAATTGAAAAATGTTGTAATATGGACTACAGACACAGAAAAACATCTCTAAAGCGACGTTTGAGGGGCGGGAAAAAGTTGAGGGGGGAAAGAAAGTTAGCAGGTTTTGGTGTTTTATGGGTCAAAATCAGCTGAAATTCCAAATTTTGTGATACATTTTTAGGTTTGGGTAAAAATTGGGATAGCGTGAACCGAATATTGATCCTCCCGTTCCTAGAGTGTAGGGGAGTAGACTTCATGTGTTTTTTAAATAAAAAAAAAAGCTTGTAGGAGACATTGGGCTGATAAATTAATTGTTGGATTACTAATTTATTACACTTTTAAAAAATTTGTAATAATAATTAAACTTTAAATAATCCCATTAGCAAGTTGTTTTACCTAACAATTTTTGCACTTCGATATTAGCACAGAAGAAAAATAAATAAGAATAAAAGGAACACACTT
>JABUQX010129676.1:2500-5000 GCA_015478945.1 Trachelipus rathkii
TATTTTAAATAAATTACAGAGAAACTTTATCTTACGACGACTTTAATTTATTTTGAAATATAATCATATAAGTGTTCTACAGAATTTCAACCTCAAAAGATACTTTAAAGCATATTAATTATTTCTTTTCGTAAATTCTTTTAACTTGTGAGACAAATTAATTTTTTAAATTAAAGCATAAATTCTCAAATTGTTTATCGATATTGACTTTCTTAAGAAAAATATAAATTTATTACACAAAAGTCATCAAAGACCCTTAGGTTAAAAAAATCATGGAAATTCTTACAAAATTTCCTTGAAAATCTTTATTAAATATTTCATATTTTAAATTTTTTCATTTTTTTAAATGAAATATTATCTCAATGCTACACTCATGAAACTGAATAACATAAATAAATGTTTGCGTGATAACTCTGTGTTAAAATATAAAATCAAAGTAAGACTACAAAGTTAGTACATACAATCTCATTATTACCAATTCTAAGCACTGCTTTCAAAGCATAATGACATGTCCTCGCATGAAAAATAAATCGCAGCTCTTTAAACCCCAAACGTCACTGCTATGCTTGTTCTTTCATGTGTTTTAAAGTAAAGCCTAAAATACACTCCATTCTTTCATAAAATTTTCCCACTTTAATAATATTCACTGTTTCAACCACGTGTGACATGATATATATATATATATAATATATATATATATATATATATATATATTCTATTATTATAATATATATATATATATATATATATAATATATATACTATATTATATATATCACATATATAATATATATATATATATATATATATATATATATTTAATATATACTATATATAAATCATATAATATATATAGGAATACTTGTCCTTTAAAAGGACAGTTTACCGATATTATCGACGACCGATGTAATCGAGATTTTTTTTTCCGATTATTTCAAGCAAATAAGGCGTCAAAGTTGCAAATAGTGTTTTTTTTTAACTAAAGGAATACCCCAAGATATAAAATCGCAAAGATGGAAAGAGTCAGGGTCTCTCGGCGTCAGCGGGGGACGACGGGGGACTTCGTTCCCCCCTCTGTCCCTCCGTCGGCTCGAAGCCCCTTACAAAAATTTTTTTTGAAAATTTAAAAAAATTAACATAAAAAATTAACATATGATAAAAAAGCAACTTGTGGTAAATCTCGCGATCTTTCTATTGGAGTTTTATCTAAGCACGTGAACTGCAGGGCCTGAACGAGTAGCTTTGGCGATTTTCGATATCATGTCTGTTTATGTAACTTCCTTTTAAAAGGACAAGTGAACATATATATATCTATATATATATATATATATATATATATATATATTATATATATATAATTAATATATATACTTAACTTAATATATATATAGTATATATATAGAACTCTTATAATATAATATATATATATATAACTATAATATATATAATATATGGAAAACTTGTTTCTTTCTGACTCGATTTCGTATATCGAATATCTATCGATTACCGGATATCTATCGATATATATATACAATATATATATAAATATATATTATATATATATATATATATATATAATAATAATATATAATATTATATATATTATCAGCCTCTGAAGAGCCACAATCCATATCTAAAAACTCAACAACTAAAACCAAAAAAGGATACATTGCTGGTATGCTGGTACAATTTTAGTGCGAAAAATGTTATAAAAATAAAAAAATTATTGTTTAATAATTATGGTAAATATAAGTAGAAAGCCTCTTTAGAGAACTTTTTATACGTTTACTCGTTAAAAAAAATAGAGCTTCTAGTAAATTTTGTTTTTTGTTTTTTAACTAAAGAATACCCCAAGGTATACCGCACGATGGCAGGAGTCGGGGTCTCTCGGCCTTACGGGGAACTACGGGGTTGGAACTATTTCCACCCCCTCCGGGGAGGGTCTCCGGACCCCCGCTTTTTGGTATTTGAGTGTCGCGAGGTCCTTCGCCCCTCCCTACGGGGTATGGAAAAGTCCCCCCTGTGTTCCCCGTCGCTCGAGCCCCTACATTCCCGTGTAATACCTTTACAACTAATATAAATATATATATACTAGGTCCCCCGCCGGCTCGAGCTCCCCCCAAAAAAAGCCAATTGTTTATGTATATTTTTTTTTACATTTTCCTAACGCAAAATTTTACAAGGATTCCAAAATTGTATTCCCTTTTGCCTGTAGCTATTGTAGTTTTGGAAGAATATGGATTGTGGTTCTTCTAGAGGCTGGCCATATAATCTAATATTTATATATTATATTATATATAAGTATCATTAAACTAATTAAATTAAACCAATCTATAACTGTTGGTTCACTGACAACATCTAAATAGGTTACTATCCTTGAAACTATTTCGTTATGTACAAAGAAATACATAATTAAAATGGCATCAGTGTAAGGAAATTCTCAATTTTTGAAAAAAAATTATTTTGGTGAGAACAGGTATACTTCTAGCCCAATGTTACTA
>JABUQX010129676.1:10000-17500 GCA_015478945.1 Trachelipus rathkii
CAATTAGATTCTGATATCATTGGTTAAATCTCTATTTTGATACTACAAGTGCCAATACTTAACAATTCTCAGGATTATGTTTCATTCTTGAACGATTATTAAATACTTTGCATTTCGTCATCATATTTTAGAGTTAGTCTTAGGTGCTGCTTTTACAGAATTTACTGGAGCAATAATTTAACCTGAAATTGAACTTTTTAAACGCTTTACGTTGGATGGCACTGAAGTCATCAAGCCAAATATGAGGATGCTAATTGAGATGAATTTGTATTTTCGTAAGTTATGGATATTTAAAACGGAAATCACTGTTTTCTGTGAAAGACAATTTATGGTTTACCAGCCTTTACTAGAATTGGGAGAGAAATTACCCAGTGAGATTAAATTTCGAGCTACTGGAGCTATGCATCAGGATCGCCGGAAGTCAAAAGTCATTTACAGTATAAAAATCTTGATATGAAGATCACAGTTTAATTTTACTATAAAGGAGTTTCAAGAATTAAGTGAGATGAATGTGTTTACAAAGATTTATAGCTGTAGACATCTTAACAAAAATAATGAAATGGATAGATGCTAACAAGCTGTCTCTAAATTTAAATAAAACATCTTATATTATTTTTAGCAACAAATTAATTGACAATTTCAATATCAAAATAAACGAAGTGGAACTGCATAGGGCTTCAAATGCTAAAATACTGGGAATAATAATAAAGATCATGTTAACAACCTAGTTAGCAGACTGGCTAGATACATGTATGTGCTAATAAAATTAAAAAATATTGTACCTCCTTCCATTCTTAAAAAAATATACTATGCATTGATACACCCCATTTACTATACTGTCTTCCTATCTACGAGACACCAGTAACTTAATGATCTATCCTTTTACTGTAATTCAAAAGCGCTTTATTCGCCTCATTGGCAATTCAAGAGACTTTTACATCCATACACAATCCTGGTTCAAGAAACTAAAGATATTGCAATTATAAAGACTTTACCTCAATATATCACTACTAAAGAAATACCAAAATTATTCATAACAATGGCTGCGACTTCTTGCTAGCAAATTTTCTCTCAAACCAAGCAAGGCGCGAGGCAAATCGAATTAATTTACGAAATAATAATTACATAAACGCTCCCTTCTAAAGACTAATTGACTAAAGATAGCCACTCAATGCGTCAGCTACAAAGCAGCTAAACTTTACAACTCAATGCCACAAGACATTAAAACCGAAAACTCTATTAAGTCTTTTGCTAAAAAAGTAAAAACTTATTATCTTAAATAAATATTAATAAATAATAACTCGGCGATTTAACTTTTGTAAAATGTTAATATTATTATTATCATTATTATTATTTTATTATTATTATTATTATTATTATTATTATTATTATTATTATTATTATTATTATTATTATTATTATTATTATTATTATTATTATTATTATTATTATTATTACTTATTATTTATTATTATTATCATTATCATTATTATTATTCATTATCATTATCATTATCATTATCATTATCATTATCATTATCATTATCATTATCATTATCATTATTATTATTATTATATTATTATTATTGGGATTATTATTATTATTATTATTTTTTATTATTTATTATTATTATTATTATTATTATTATTATTATTATTATTATTATTATAATTTATAATTATTATTAATATTATCATTATTATTACATTATATAATTACATCGAAATGTAATAATACTATTACCTTGGTTAGTGTTACCATAGTATAAACTACTCTTATAAATTGCTTGGATTGTTAGTAGAATTCCTATCTTAATTGCTACAATTTATATTAATTATTCATTACTTTTAATCCTTATTATAATTATTATTATCATTAGTAATCTTATTATCACTGTTATTTTTATTTTATTATTATTATTATTATTTATTATTATTATTATTATTATTATTATTAATTATTATTATTATTTTATTATATTATTATTATTATTATTATTATTATTATTAATTATATTACTATGACCATATTTATATTTAGAATATATTATTATTAATATTGTTATTATGTTGATTGTTATTATTTTGCTAATATCATGTATTCTAATTGTATTAATTGAAATTGTTTTTCAGATTACCTTAAGTCTCAAATCCTTAATTAAATTAAATTAGCTAAATAAAACTATATTTATATTATTTTGGCGCTCAAAAGAGACAACATTGTGTTGCAATTAGTATCCCCCTCAGAAATTGTATATCATTAAGTATTGTATTATACTACAACTAAATATTATAACTGTATGTATTGGCAAGAATAATGCTAATACAGTGGTGCCAACCTTTAGTCTATCGCGAGCCAAATTAAGAACTTAAAAATTTTAGGCGAGCCACACAATAGGCGACGACCACTAATAATCCTTAATTATATATATATATATAATATATATATATATATATATAATACTATATATATATATATATAAATATTATATTTAAAAATATATAATATAATATAATATATTATAATATATATTATATATATAATATATATACGATGCCACCATTCACGGGCAGGGCCCTTTTTCCATAGGAGGGGCAAAAAAAACAAAAAAAAACAAAAAAGAATGAAAAGTGAAAAAAGCAAAAAAAGGAAAGTTAAATTCAATCCAGTCCCCTGTCGATCTAACGCAATTCCCTCCAAGGTGGGCCCAAATACGAGACCTAGAGTCGAGGAAGAAATTGAATACTGCAGGAAAAATAGATGAAGGCAATTAGTTCAACAAAACAGATGTGGCTGGAAAGAAAGGAGGCACCAACAACGAGTAAACTTTGAGTCTCCATTATTCACACAATACTCATATGAAAGTAAGGGCACCTCCTTGTTTTACGAAGGGCGACCGCAGTGGTGAGGCATGTGAGAAATGTGAGGGGTCAATTGTCTCAAAGCACCTGCCGTTGTAAACCTATTGAAAAAAGATCTGGGCACCAATATCACCTCGCAGAAGAACGGAGGTCAAGGAAATTCAGAAAAAAGTATTGGACAGTTTATTAGTCTCTTATCCTAAGCCTCAACTCTATCCAAAAGAAGGTTGGAACCGTAAACACCCCCAAACATGAGAAAAGTATTCCATACAGGGGCGAATAAGACTCTTATATAAACTGGAAGTATTGAGCAGAAGAAAAATTTACGCCAATCTTGAACAAGAATTCCGCAGCTTCACACTTGTAGACCATTTTTAGCAAAACCGATTTCATATGGATCTCCAAGACAGTTCACTATTTATGTTCAGTCCAAGAATATTTTTATGGTTGTTTACAGGTCGTCGAAAGGATAAGGAAACTTGGGAGGTGTTATTAGAGAGGGAGATATGAATGAAGTTGAGTTTTTACAGAGTGAATTTCACAAAGGAATGCGGGTTTAGCCACTGAGAAATCTCGACCACATCGGCACTGAATCGGAAAACTGTAGACGAGAGGCAACTATATACAAACGAGGGAACACATTTGAAATGAGTGGGGGAATGGAGAGTTGACTCAGCAGCATAAGAGTGAACAGAGTTAGAAGTCCAGCTAAGAAGACCGTTTAAAAGAAAGTAGGAAATAAAGTTGGAGTAAAAACAGTAACCCTGAGGAACTCCTCTACAAATTAACAAGAAACGGAGAAAGAAGGTTGCACCATCAACAAGAGCTGAAATGGAAAGATCTGAAGAAAACTAGACAAGAGTAAGCAAAGCGAAAGAGGAAATCCAAAGGAAGGTAGCTTAGAGAGTTTAATCTTTGTATCAGACTTAATCGAAAGCCTTAGATATGTCAAGGTCTAACCACACAAAGACTCCATAGTCCCTAAGAGCAGAGACCATAGATAAAATGTGTATATATATATAATATAATATATATATATAATATATATATATATATATATTATATATATATATATATATAATATATATATATATATATATATATATATATATTATATATATAGTATATATATATATATATATATATATATATATATAATATATATATATATATATATATATATATATACTATAATTTCTAAAACTATTTAATTTTTAATAATGTGATAAAGTCTGAATAGCGAATCGAGAGACACATTAGAACGGTTCGCGAGGCAACATGTTTTGCCCCGCGGGCTACGGGTTGGGCACCACTGATCTAATACATGATGATAAATATTGTCCATCCAAGTAATCCGTATTATTCTACAACCAAATATTATAATCTGCATGGTAAACTAAAAAATGTAAAAATTGTTTTATTTTCTGAAGTAAAGCTTTTGAATTGAATTATTATTAATTATTATTATTATTATTATTATTATTATTATTATTATTAATTATTATTTTTATTATTATTATTATTATTATTATTATATTATTATTATTTATTATTATTTTATTATTATTATTAATTAATATTATTTTTATTATTATTATTATTATTATTATTTAAATTATTATTGTTATTATTAAATTATTTATTATCACTATATTAATTATTATCATCACGATTACTATCATTCAGATTATTATTAATTATATATTATTATTATTATTATTATTATTATTAGAACAAACAATCTCCGTAGCACAAACTCCCTTAAGTTAGACAAAGGAAAATTCACCATAACGAAATCACGGAGGGCCATCTCCTATAAGGGCATAGAATTTTGGAAAAATCTACCTAAATGTACAAGGAGGTCAACTCACTCATTGGTTCGTTTCGTAAGAATATCAGAAGCTTTCTTTATATCTAAATACTAAAGAGGGCATTCCTCACTCTCGTTTAGTCTATTCTACGACGGATGGTAAATGATTCCTATAGGCAGTTTATAAAATAAATTTTTTAGCTCTCATAGTTTCTCTTTGGAAAATTTTAAAAAGTCAATGATGATAGGTTTGATGTTATGAATACCAATATTATTATTATTATTATTATTATTATTTTTATTATTATTATTATTAATTATTATTATTAATTTATTCTATGTTGATTTTTTTAAATTTAATTATTATTTTATTATTATTATTATTATTATTATTATTATTATTATTATTATTATTATTATTATTATTATTATTATTATTATTATTATTAGATGTAGTTATAATGGTATAATTATTATTATTATTATTGCTATTATTTTTATTACTAATGTTATTATTACTATTATTATTACTATATTTACTACTAGTTGTACTAATAGTGTTGGTGGTATTATTATTATTATTATTATTATTATTATTATTATTATTATTATTATTATTATTATTATTATTATTTTACCATATTTATAATTATTATTATGAATAAAATGTACTTGAAAATTCATCGACACAGTAAGAAAGTACTACACTTAATGTATAATATTTATACGTATTTGTAAAAAAGTGACTATTATTATTATTATTATTTATTATTTATTATTATTATTATTATTAATTATTATTATTATTATTATTATTAATTAATTAATTATTTTACTTTTATACCAATTTATTCTTATTATTTTATATATTTTATTATTGTTTATTATTATTAGTAGTAATTATTATTTGATTATTGTTATTATTTTTAATTAATAGTATTATTTTTGTGTTATTATTATTATTATTATTATTATTATTATTATTATTATTATTATTATTATTATTATTATTATTATTATTATTATTATTATTATTATTATTATTATTATTATTATTATTATTATTATTATTATTATTATTATTATTATTATTATTATTATTATATAGTAATATTTTTATAATGTGAAATGTTTATCATCATTAATACTGTTAGTTTTATTATTATTATTATTTCATTATTATTATTAATTAATTATCATGAAAATCTTAATTATTATATTATCTTACTGTTTTTCTTTTTATTATTTTTTATATTGTTATTTGAAATTGTTTAATTTTTTGTTTTTATTATTTTTATTATTACAATTATTATTATTATTATTAATTATTAATTATTCGAATTATTATTATCATGGATCATTATTATTATTATGATTATAATTATTATTATTAATTATTATTAAATTTATTTATTATTGTGAATATTATTGTTATTATTTTGTTATTATTATTGTTTTAATTATTAATTGTTATTATTATTGTATTATTATTGTATTAATTATTGTTATTATTATTGTTATTCTTATTATTATATATTGTTTATTATTATTGTTATTATTAATTTTTATTATTATTGTTATTATTATTGTTATATTATTATTATTATTATTATTATTATTATTATTATTATTATTATTATTATTATTATTATTATTATTATTATTATTATTATTATTATTATTATTATTTATTAATTATTTTATTTTGGGCTCATGGGACGAAAACGTCCCCTAGTAGCCCTTTTCTCATCTATATATTCCTATGTATTAATATTTTATGTAAGCATACTTGTATTATAAGTGAGAATAAAGTATTTTTGATTTTGATTTTATTATTATTTTTTACTATTATTATTATTGAAAATAACTTCTTTATGTAAGGGATTGAAATTTTTTTTATACTTTATATTGTTTAAATTGCACATTTATTTAAATTTTAAATATACAAATGTGCATACTAACAGATATAACATACCTTAAGAACAAATAAATTACTGACATTATCAAAGGTTCCCTACATATTAATGTTATAAGAAACATCACCAACAAAACTTAACCTATATTTTTATTAAACCTCTATATATTACCCTACTTTTCAGATCATATCTATGTCATATCTATGGTAATTTAACATTAACGTAGCAATATTTAACAAAACCTACCAAAAAATCTAGCATATCATTACTAGGCTAAATACTGAAACACAAATAATTACTGACATATCAAAAGTTCCTAATTTAGCCATCAGCTGTTTACATGGTAACATCCAACATTACCTTTTATAACCACAAACAGTTCGGTAATATTAATCACAGTTGGTTTAAACAACCCGTAATTTTGTTGGGATAGAATGAACGATCGAGAAAATGCACTT
This sequence comes from Trachelipus rathkii, assembly GCA_015478945.1. Lineage (NCBI taxonomy): Eukaryota > Metazoa > Arthropoda > Malacostraca > Isopoda > Trachelipodidae > Trachelipus > Trachelipus rathkii. Next base: position 17,046 of record JABUQX010129676.1, read on the forward strand.
GAGTATTTCGAATCGTCGCAGGATCCGGTACCGATTTCGAACAACTTGACCATTGTATTATTTATGACCAAACCTAACCTAGTTTAACTCTACAACAAATTTAAAATAAATAAATAAAATTAAAATATTTAGGGATAATTAAAGTAAAATTAAATATATTTAAATATTTAAAACAGTCACTCATAATATATAGCATATATATTATATATATATATATATATATATATATATATATATTATATATTTATATATATATAATATATATATATTATATATATATATATACTATATATTATATATATATAGTATATATATATATATATGATATATATATATAAGGGGACTGTTTTCATGTGGCCTTTTTAAAAAGGGTAAAAATAACCTAGAGCCAGATCCCAGAGTTTATAATAATTATATTATTTATATATTATATATTATCATAAGTTTCATGTGCT
>JABUQX010129676.1:27500-30679 GCA_015478945.1 Trachelipus rathkii
GGATAAAAGCGTATACAGCAACTAGAATTTTTTTGTCAGAATTTGTCCCTTTTATTAGAATTTGTCCTTTTTATTATATAAGTTAAGACATATTATTCGGACAATTTTTTAAGCAGTTCTTATTTGACCTTTATTGGAAATAGATGTGTTAATTTTAGATTCTAAAACTTGTGTTTGCGATAAGGAATTTAGTATTTATAATAAAAATTTTAATTTTTATTTCACGAGTGTAGTATATATATTAAGTAAATAATTTTAATTTTTATTTCCCTTTGTCATAAAACAACAATTTTTGGTCTATTTTTTCTATTTAATGTAAGTATATTATATATACATATATATATAATATATATAATATATTATATATATATATATATATATATATATATATATATATATAATATATATATATTATATATATAATATATATATATATATATATATATATATATATATATATATAGGCATTAGTATATATATCTTACCGTAACCTGTTAACTATAAATATATCTCCGATGTCCGCGTGACGTCAGACGCACACGTCACAGTCTCCGAGGCTGTAACTGTGACGTCATGTGTAGTTGTCATATATTTCGAGATTATATATATATAATATATATATATATATATATATATATATATATATATATATATATATATATATATATATTGTATATTAATATATATATATATATTATATATTTATATATAGTAAATCCAATGTCCCAAATGGTTTTGAGATTTATAGAGTACGAATAGATTGTTGCGAATAAATGTCCCAAAAGTACTCATTTTTGGGATTTATTGTTTTTTGGGGTATATCACTAACGAATACCCACGGGTAGTCCGCCCCGATGTCAGGAGTCGGGGTCTCTCGGCCTCTAGGTGGACTACAGGGGGGACTAATCCCCCCCTCCGGGGATGGTCTCCGGAACCCCCGCTCTTTGGTCTTTGGGTGTCGCGGGGGTTCCTCCGACCATCCCCTTCCGGGGTGGAAAAGTCCCCCCCTTCCGTCCCAATCGGCTCGGCCTCACTAAGAAAGGGTAAATACTCGCATTTTAGGGGGCTTCGTTGACTCACTTGCCGTAAAAGTAAGCCCTAAACCTTACCTGATTCACTGTGCGTAAAACTAGCCCTATCTTTCACTGATATAGTGTTTAGTAAGCTGCCGAAAGATATATATATATATATAATATATATATATATATATATATATATATATATATATATATATATATATATATATATATATATATATATATATATATATATATATATATATATATATATTTTAAAGTACTTACAATTCATGGATAGTGTCAACTGATACATTTTAGTACAACCTATGGGCATTGCAATAAAATTTAAATTTTTCTCCAACTCTTAGTATTGAACATTCTTTTAAACATTTCTCACATCCCTTTTGTTGCAAAATTAGGTTGAAATGTTCTAAAAAACCTAGCAAACTCCAATCGTTTTGGCATATATCAAACAAATCACTTACATTTATTTCTAAACTTTGCGCTGACAAGTTCACTTAACACATGCGACGCATATAAACTTTGTAATTATACTGATCCGATTTTTTTTATTTTATTATATCTATAACAAATAATCGATTTACAATTATTACTATTTATATTATTATATATATATATATATATATATATATATATATATATATATATTATATATATATATATATTATAAATAATATATATATAAAATATATAATAAATAATATATATTATAATATATATATATATATATATATATATATATATATATATAATCTCGAAATATATGACAACTACACATGACGTCACAGTTACAGCCTCGGAGACTGTGACGTGTGCGTCTGACGTCACGCGGACATCGGAGATATATTTATAGTTAACAGGTTACAGTAAGGTATATATATACCAATGCCTATATTTAATTTATTGCATCTTCACATGGCTTTAAATTTAGAAAAGCTGGCTTAAGTGAACTGATATTTAGTTATATTTATTAAACAATTTAAGGCTTTCATGGATAAATTATTTTTTAGGGGGCTCGAGCCGACGGGGGACCGAAGTCCCCCCCCCCCCCCCCGTCGTCCACCGGGAGGCCGAGAGACCCCGACTCCTGCCATCTCTGCGGTCTAGGTTGCGGGTATTCGTTAGTTAAAAAAAAGGGAACTAGCAATTTATTGTACAATATATGCCTCCATTGAAGATAGACTGAGACATTCGATTTTTTTCCCAAGCTTGCAAAATCTGTAAAATTTCTCCTTGACATTCTCCTTTTTTGCTAAAGAAAATATTTTTTATAAAAAACTTAAAAAAATGTTATAATATATATATATATATAAATATATAATATATATTTATATATATATATATTTATATTATTTCTATCAGCTTCTCATGCAATATATAAATATAGAGAAATTATATATATATATATATATAATATATATATATATATATATAAAAAAAATAAATAATAAAATCCAATAAAAGAATCTGTCTGCCTTAGGTATAACTTATTCGCAAATCGTAATTTCAGATTGCCAAGAATTTCATGATTCGTAAATTCCCAACGTTTGGCTTCTGATAGTACTGTAAACATAGAATGTCCTCAGGACCAAGGTTGGACACTTCTTCGTGCTTGTGCAGTTGAAATAAATGAATGCACAAACTAGCTTTTAACTGATATTTCTCGAACAAGATGTCTGTGTCTACCTCCGTCCGATAATGGTATTCGTATCATAAATCGTCTTCAACAATAGATAAACTGTTCTTTTATGTGACTTCAAGGTCACGTCCAAATATTCTCAGAGGTCAGGACTCTAGATCATAATGTATAAATATTTTTTTCTAAAATAATAACTACTGACATTCTCGCTATTCACAACAATACTTATGAAATGAATATTCTCGCCACCAAGTCTTTAAACTTTCTCAATGGAACAAAGATCTACGAGATCGATAATAACACAATCTTAGACAATACGTTTTTGAGCGAAAGTTATTTGGTTCGGCTTCCCAATCTATGAATTTTTGAGTAAGAGATCCACCCACCGACCGACTACTAATGTTCCACGACCCAAATTCAACCAAAACCGTGGGAATAATTTATCTAATCAGTTGGTATCTAGATATCGACATGAAGAAGCTTTCTTTTTGCTCCCTTCA
>JABUQX010129677.1:0-2500 GCA_015478945.1 Trachelipus rathkii
ATATATATATATATATATATATCCCAGCAGGGGAATAGTGACAAGTTTAAAGGCTTGAATTACAGAACATACATGTATTTAAAGAATCATGTTCGCAAATGTTCAAAATGATGACCGTCATTGTCCAGACACAGCTGATAACGCGAACCAATGGAGTCACAAACGACACGAAACAGTTCATTTGGAATGTCGCAGACATTGTCTTTCGATTTCCAATTTCAATGCATTAATCGTTCTTGGTTTTAGATAAACTCTGTCCTTGAGGTATCTCCATAAAAAGAAGTCCATTGGCTTGAGATCTGGGGAACGCGCAGGGTATTCAATACTACCCTTTCGTCCAATCCATGTGTTTGGAAATGCTGCATCAGTGATCTCTTACATGGGCGACAATGGGGAGGTCTTCGACCAGAAGCAAATCCGTCAGTTATCATCAAACTCTCGTCAATATTGGACAGATAATGACTCCAGAAGCAAGGTTGGGGTACATGTCCCCCATCGACCGCTCAGTTGGCTTGTCCTATGATGCCCAATGCTGAAATCCCACACCACACAGTTACCCCTGGTAAGTTTAAATGGTGTTCAGCTTTAACATGAGAGGATTTACATGACCAAAGTATTTACAATTATGGCGATTAATCAAGCCATTTAATTTAAAGGTGACCTCATCGCTCCTTCAGACAATTTTGTGTGGAAACTGCAGAATCTTCTGCTTTGGCTTTTATCGAATTTGCCATTCACAAATTGAAGTCTCTTTCTATTCCCGGATCTTGCTTCATTGAGAGCTTGGGTAGTCTTGGTATGTAGCATTTCCAGCGTAGACAACTTCAAAGATGCGATGGACTCTATCTTTTTGAGATGTGTGTCTCACGAGCCGTTTGTCGTAGAGATTCTATTGATCCGGGATGAGAGTTTCCTGGTGCCTACTCCTTCCCTTTGCGGGGTTTGTTGTTGGTCTCCGTGGTGAGGTCCAGAACATTCTCTTGTTGACGTTGTGAACGGTTCCATCTGCTTCAAATTTCTCTCTGATGCAGGCAATGGTCCGGTGCGTTGGTGGCGGTTTATCGAACTCCCTTCTGAACCGTCTTTGTACTTCCGTGGTATTTCTGGAGGTCCAATGGCATTTTAGGACAGACTTTCTCTTCAAAGCTAAAGTTGATCTCCCTGTCATCCTGTTACAGTAGTTACTTACTAAAAAACAAAAAGCAGACAATCAACTTGTATTTAGTATTTTTTGAGATACCCCTGTAGTTATATATATATATATATATATATACATATATATACTCTATATATACCTCATATATATATATATATATATAATAATAATATATATAGCATATATAACTCTTCTTTCTTCTTCTAATCTAACATAATGACGTAATATATGTAATAATAATAATAATATAATAATAATAATATCTGCATATGTATATAATATATAATAATATTATATATATATGTATATATATGTAAATATATATGCTAATAACCAATAGCCAATATATATATATATAGCAATCTTAACAATAGCCATATATATGTATATATATAACCATATATACTATATATATATATGTAATAATATAACATATAATATATATATATAATAATATAATAATAATATATATATGTAATAATAATAATAATAATAATAATAGTAATATATATCCACATTTGCATTCTGCACATACATCTCTCTGGTAGGACTTTCGCCCTGTCGGCTGGGCCAGCATTCTCTTTTCTTTGGCCTCGAAACTCTTGATCCTGGAGCCTCTATAGAAAACTCTTTCTCAGCCCAATGGTTTTCGATGCTAGTCCTTGGGTAATACTCGAGTAGAGTCTTCACGCTTTCAGTGGAACTAGCATCTTCTTCCATTTGGCCTCCAAAATCCGTTCTCCCGAGCTCTCAGAAAATCTAATGATTCTGAGCGCAAAGGGTTTTCCGATGCTGGTCCGAATTTTCAAAAGCAAAAAAAAAGAAACAAATAAGGGGCCGGGTTGCTAGCCCTGTCTCCCTATAACCATGCGAAGAAAATCTTCATTTGTCCTGACTGGGTCAAATATCAATTTCTTCTAATATTTTCATTAATAATAAATATATATATATATATATATATATATATATATCCTTGCGAAATAATAATGTAGAATATATGTATCTTCTATCTAATAATATATAACATATATAATAATATATATATATATAATATATATATATATATATATATAATAAATAATAATAATAATAATATATATATATATATATGTATATATAATATATATAATCTATATATCTATATATATATAATATGTATATATAATATATATATATAACATAATAATATAGCATAATAATATATATATATGTATATAATAATAATAATAATAATAATAATAATAATAATAACAATATATATATGTAGTATTTATATGACAGTCAGCAATAATATATATATATAACATATGCTTAATAATAATATGTAACTGCTATATAACAACC
>JABUQX010129677.1:15000-17500 GCA_015478945.1 Trachelipus rathkii
TACGCCTAATATGTATATATATATATACCATACCATATATATATAATAATAACCAATATTAACATGTATAACCAATGTACTGCACCTGTAACCAGCAACAATAACCATGTAGCAACAACAACAATAATATATGTAATAACCAATAACCAATAATATGTAGCGTATCATAATATAAATGAAATATATATATATATGCAATAATAACTCAATACGTAACTTCTATGCTCAACAACAATATGTATATATATAATAATATAATAGTAATAATAATAATAATAATATATATATATATGTAATAACCCTTTGACGAGATATGTTTTGTAATAATATAATAACAACAACCCAGTATCTTCTTCAACCAACTGCTGCTCAACAGCCAACCAATAACCTTAGTAGCCTTAGGCATAGCATGTATGTATGTAATATATATGATGTTGTTATATGTAATATATATATAATAATAATAATATGTAATATATCATATAATAATAATAATATATATCATAACAATATTGTAAATGTATTTGTATATAATATAAAAATATATATATATATATATTTGTATATATATATATATACTTATTTGCTCAATATATATATATATATATATATAAATAACCAATATAACATATATATATGTATATACATGTAATATATATAATATATATATATATGCTTCTTCAATATATCATATGCTATGTAAGTTAACAATTTCTTTTAATAAATCTAATATATATATATATTTATGTAATAATAATAATAATATATATATGTAATAATATATATATATCATTTAATAATAATAACTAATATATATGTAATATATATATATAGCCAATATATATATATAACAACTAATATAATAATAGCCAATAATATATATCCAATATGTATATATATAATAATATATAATAATAATAATAATAATAACTATAAATATATGTAAATATTTTATAATAATATGTAATAATAATAATAATAATATATATAATGTGTATAATTTATATATATATATATAATAATAATATGTAATAATATATATATATAATATATAATAATATAATAATATATATATAATATATATATATATATAATATATATAACAATAATAATAATAATATATGGATATATATATATAACAGATCTAATAATATAATAATAACTAATAATAATAATAATAATATAATAATAATATATATATATATATGTAATATATATGTAATATAACAGCAATAGCAACAACATGTATAGTATATAACCAGCAACCAACAGCATGCTGTAGCAGCCAATAATAATATATATATATATACTATAAAACGATGCATTGGAAACTCCACATATTTTAAATCTAATATTATCTTCATTTTAATTTTCATTTTTATTTTATCAGTAAGTTCTTTGTTTTTCCGATGTTCAATATATATTACATTTCAGTTTTATTCCAAAACCAAAAAGGTAATAGTAGCAGAAGTAGTAGTTTTCTGTTTATTTGAAGTGAGTCTCTCCATTTAGTTTAAATTTAAAGTTGAACAAAGAATCTTGTTTCATGAAGTTTAATTTAAATCATTTAAAAAAAAAACATTTTTATGTCAATATCCCAGGGACTCCATTTTAAATATTTAGATTATTCAATAAAAATGCATTTCGCAACTTTGGAATCAATCATAGCTATTCTTACTAAAAGAAATGATTTGATTGGTAATTATTATTATTATTATTATTATTATTATTATTATTATTATTATTATTATTATTATTATTATTATTATTATTATTATTATTATTATTATTATTATTGTGTGTGTGTGTATTATTATTATTATTATTATTATTATTATTATTATTATTATTAAAATTATTACTATTGTTAATATTATTTTTATTATTAAAATTATTATTATTATTATTATTATTATTATTATTATTATTATTATTATTATTATTATTATTATTATTATTATTATTATTATTATTATTATTATTATTATTATTATTATTATTATTATTATTATTATTATTATTATTATTATTATTATTATTTATCATCATTATTATTATAATTATTATTAGTGTAGTAGTAGTAGTAATAGTCAGTAGAAGTAGTAGTAGTAGTGGTATCTGATTTCAAATATAAATGTAAGTCTAATTTTTCCTCATTTCTTCGTTACTGTCGAACAGATATCATTAACTTCTTTTTTTTCTCTCAACGCAAGCAGAAAAAGGGAAATCGCTAAAGGCATTTATTGAAATTTGTTTTTCCCAAGTAAACTCAAACGTAATTCGTTCATCAATATTTCTGGTATTTTATGTGAAGCCATTTGTACTAACCTGTATTTATTTATTAATTAAGAAAAGAATATATAAAACTTAAATAATGGTCTAATTTTATATACCTTCAATTAACATTATTTATTCACGTTCGGGAATCAAGTACGGAGATTAAATAATATATATATATATATATATATATATATATCTTAGCATATAGCAACTATATATA